>PVKS010017858.1:0-41190 GCA_004027875.1 Aplodontia rufa
TGTCATTATGCTTGTATACAGAGCTATGAATTTTGCACATGTACAGATTCATGTAGTGAGAATCACAATGAGGATACAGAACTGTTCCATTGCCCGGAAACTCCTCCTGGGCTGCCGCCACCCATCAGTTCTATTGCTATCTTTTTACTTTTTTTATTTGTTTAAGATAGAGGGAGATAGTGAGAAAGAGAATCAATCTTATTTACTTTTTCATCTGCTTTTTGTTTTTCCAACACTTAGTTGTATATGTGGAGCTGGGATTTCAATGTGGGTCCTCGCAAATGCCAGCCAAGCACTCTAACAGCTGAACCACCATCCTAGCCCCTCTTTTGGACTTTTTTAATAGTATCAAATACATGAAATCACACAGTGTGAAGTTTAAAAAAAACTTGCCATTTTGAGATAATTATGAATTGCAAAAACAATACAGAGAGATTCCAGTATTCTTCATCCAGTTGCCCTCAATAACGATGTGTTACATAACTACAGGAAACAACATGGGTACAGTGCATAGGTCTCATAAAACTGCATTAGTTTCACAGGTACTTGTGTGTGTATGTGTGTGTGTGTAGTTGTACACAATTTTATCACATGTAGATACATGTAACCACCAACAATCGAGATACAGATCTGTCCTATCACCTCACCACAGAAGTCCTTGTGACACCCCTTTATGAAGTTAAACATTTGAAAGCCTTTCTCTGTGCCTCCTCTTTTTTAAAATTAAAAATACTTTAACATAATTAAGCAGAACTAATTACTTTTTAGATACTACACTATTAATTAACATTTATTTATTCTGTTGTTGGAGATTAAACCCACGCATGGTAAGTATGTGCTCTACCACCAAAAGCACCAGCCCTGTTTTATGTTTTTACTGACATGATTATATGTAGAAAGTTCAATAAAAGCTTGCTGGGTGCAGGGGCATGCACCTGTAATCCCAGAGACTCCAAAGGCTGAGGCAGGAGGATGGCAAGTTCAAAACCAGCCACAGCAACTTAGCAAGGCCCTAAGCAACTTAGCGTAAAATGGGCTGGGGATGTAGCTCAGTGTTTGAACGCCCCTGGGTTCTATTCACAATACCCCCCCCCAAAAAAAAAGAGGAAGTTCAATAAAAGACACATTTAGCTCTGCTTTTATTTGTTTGTTTGCGTTTTTTTTCTGTTATCCATTTCCTTTTGTATTTGAGAGAAAATGATTTGTTACATGTAGAGGGATGTGTTAAAAATGATCTATCCCAGGTGTCAGATGTGCTGTTGGGCTGTGTAGCTCACTATTTAGAAACCAGAGGCTTGAACTTGTAAATAGTAGCTTCTCACTTGAAATAAGTTCAAACTCTCTTACAAATGTTGAGCCAAATGGCAGAAATTTAACCATTTTTCCTTTTCAGTGCTTTTTCAAAAAACATATTTCTTAATAACAAATGTGACATGCTAAACTTCTAAAAATATCATGTTGTGGTACTAAACAGATGAACTGTGGAAATGAGATAAATTGAATTTAAAACAATTTTTGGGGAAAAATATTTTCTAAACTATAAAATCTCAGGACTTCCTCTGGGGTCTTCTTTTCCCAGTCAATTAGATTTATTATTTTATAAAAGAGTAGCTGTAGACATTTTGTCTCCAATTTTTGTCTATTTATTTATAAATTAAAAGAAATGTTATTATTGTTTTTAAAGAGAAAGGGAGAGTGAGAGAGAAAGGGAGGAAAGAGAGAATCAACTTCATTTATTTTTTCATCTGGTCTTTGTCCAATGCTTAGTTGTGTATGTGGTGCTGGGTTTTGAACTCGGGTCCTTGCATATGCCAAGCAAGTGCTCCAACTGCTGAGCCAATGCTCCAGCCCTATAAATTTTATTCTTAAAGCAGATTGGTGCTTTGGAATTACGAGAATATGTGTAAGCATTTTGGTATGTGGTGGACCCTGCCTCCTTATCGATGCTGTCTATATTCTTCTATGTGCTATTTGTCTTGAGTTAATGTTGATTATAAACATGAGGATGGTTTTCTGTCTCTGCTCCAGTCACTCCTCCAGCATTCTCCGGTCAGGTTAGCCTCTGGCCATAATGAGATTGAGATTTTCTGTCTAAGGTCTGGATGCAGACATTTCATTCGGCTTCTCTTAGTTCCTGCAGAATTCATCTGGAATAGTATATAAACTAAATACTAATAGATGACAGCAAGGAACATTTTTCCCCTCCAAAGTTTACTTCTTAATTTTTTCTGACACTTTTTTTTTTTTTTTTGGTACTGGGATTTAAGCCGAGGGCCTCAAATGTTATACAAGCACTCCACCACATCCCCAGCCTTTTTTATTTTATTTTGAGATAGGGTCTCACTAAGTTGCCTACACTGGCCTTGAACTTGCAGTCTTCCTGCCTCATACTCCTGTGTTACTGGAATTGCAGGTGTACACCACTGCATCTGGCTATGGACTCTTTATATACATTCTTTTCCATGTAATTGGAATTATAAGCCAAGGTGTGGACAATTTTCAGAGCAAACAATTGATTCACTACCATTATTGAATAAATGTATCATCTAGTTCTTGGTGAATGACTGCTGTGAGGCTCATATACATGGATATTAATGAACCCAGGGGACACTGATGTACCTCCTTCAAATCAAAATAAAATATGAAGAATTGAGTTCAGGCATTTCCTCCCAGCTCCTTCTGTTCTTCCTTCCTTTCTTCCTCCCTTCCTTCCTCCCTCCCTTCCTTTGTGTGTATGTGTGTGTTTTTCTGGGGATTAGATGGGGGGGGCTATACTGCTCAGCTACCCCCCCCTTTTTGTACCAGGGATTGAACCCACGGGTACTTAACCACTGAGCCACATCCCCAGACCCACTTTTTTTTCAGTTTTTAAATTTTGAGACAGGGTTTCCGCTAAATTGCTCAGGATCTTGCTAAATTACTAAGGCTGGCTTTGAACTTGCAATCCTCTTGCCTCAGGTCCCAGAGTTGCTGGGATTACAGGCAAGTGCCATTGCACCTGGGCTACCCCCAACCCTCTGCATTTTTTAAAGAAAGGGTCTCACTAAGTTGCCCAGACCAGCCTTGAACTTGTGATCCTTTTGCCTCAGTCTCCTGAGTAGTGGGGATTACAGGTGTGAGACACTGCACTCAGATAACTCCTCCCTTTTTGGTTGCTGAAGGTTGGCTCTGTCCCTCTAAATTCCACAGTCCCTGCAGGTGGCCTCTTGCATAGCTAGTGACTCTGTGCTGAGTTACTACTTTCTTCTAACATTGGGCCTTGGGGTAGGAACAGTTCTCCCTCTGGTGAGTCCCAAGGTGCCTCAACATTCCATTCTGGTCTCCTTTAACCCTGCCATACCCCTGAAAATGGTCCCATTATTAAAGTCTCTTTTTGTTTCTTGTCAGGTCTCTGAGTGATATAGAGTGGTCCTGACTAATGGGGAGTACATTATGTTTTGTAAAAATATAAATTGCAGGTTGAACTCTAGAGCTATTGACTTTTGGGACTCGATGGCTATGGTTTATGCAACTTCAATGGTGCGTTAGCTTCTGTGATACATCTTCCACTAGAGGTGAATCCTGATGCTGCTGGCTTCAGAGGCCTTGGAAATGGTTGTATTCGTTCATTATTAGATGTAACTCTACAATGAAATTTCTATGCATTGCCCATCTTTTGCTTTTTTCCTTGTATGTATGCAACAGTTTGATATTTCTGACATTTCAGTCACTTAATTTACTGATCTTTCAAAAAGATTTATATGGGTATATATGCATATGTGTATATATTTTAGAAAAAAAATTTTAAAGAATGAGGGACAGTGACAGAGAAAGACAGAATCAATTTTTATTTAGTTTTTCACATGGCTTTTGTGACTCTGACACTTCATTGTGTGCATGGTGCTGGGGTTTGAACCTGCGTACTCACACATGCCAGGCAAGCTCTGTAACTGCCAAGCCACCACTCCAGCCCCTATTTTAGAAAATTTTAAAGAGAAGTCATATGTTTAAGTCAATCATGATAAATTCATTTAAATACTCTCTTGTCATTAAAAGTGTTGAGCTAGGCATACATGTATGTATATGGAAATCAGTCCAAGATGATCTATCACTTAACAAAATCAAGACCAGAACAAGAAAACATAGAATTAAGTAATTTGTGACATGATATCATCAAGAACAGACTGGGAGGCTGCGTAGCAAACACTGACTGATTCTCTGGGGGGAATGGAGTAAAACGGTGTGAAGTGCTCGTCATATTTTGTTCTCTACACTTTATTATTGTAAAGGATTCTTGTGTACACTTCTTTTTTCTTTTTTTGGTACTACATATTGAACCCAGGGGTGATCAATGATGGAGCCACATCCGCAGTCCTTTTTTACATTTATTTTGAGATAGGGTCTGAGTTGCTTAGGGCCTCACTAAGTTGCTGAGGCTGGCTTGGAACTTGCAATCCTCCTGTGTCAGTCCCTGAACCACTGGAATTACACGCATCCACCATTGTTCCCAGCCTCTTGTGTATCTTTTACAACTCATGCTTTTGGTTTATCTATGCTGTCACCTAAACCTTACCAAAATGATAGTAAAGCTATAAAGAGACAACAAAGGGCAAATAGAAGAGGGAGATGACAATAGCTGCTCAAAGACATCAACTTTCTGAAAGGGAAAAGTGAATTAGTAGAACTATAGAAACAGGAGCTTATGCTTTTGCGGAGTCATTGCCAATGAAAAGCAAAAATCTGTGGCCCAGAACATCCAACACACAGAGAAGTTAGAAACGCCTCGTAGCCCCAAAGGATGAACAAGGCATGAGGAAAAACTAGGAAAATAAGTTGCAAGTTTGCATAAGGAACATTTAGATCACTTGAACTTCTGCCCAAACCCTGAATTTCAGCGATCATACTCCTCTAACCTTGATAGGAAATAGGAGTTTCAAACCCTGGGAATATTGTGCCTGAGAATCTGAACTCAGGGGCAACAGGCACAGCTGAAGGTGTAGATGAGACCCTGGATGGAAAACAGAGCCACTGAGAGAAAGGCTGCAGACCTTCTGGTGCTGCCCCAGCTTTCCCCTTCCTTGGCTCTGAGACTGCTGAAGAAGGCTCACACCCCCAGTCAGGAGCCTGGATGATTCTTCTTTGGAGAAGTTCCAAGAAAAAAGTCTTGCTCACTCTTACAGTCATCAACAGAATATCCAAGTCCTACCTGATCACCCTACAGTGAAGCCCACTGGTCAACAAGCCCTGTTCGCAACTCAGAGCTTCCAATCTGCCTTTGAGCCCTTCACTTTTAAATATGTATGGGCAAATTTTTGAGGAACCTCTTATACAAGAAATAAAAAAAAAAAGGAAACAAATCAAACAGAAAAAAAGGAACTCAGAAGAAATGAAGACAATGCAGAGGAGCAGGAAAAAGTGTTCCAACTATTATATCCTCAGAAAGTGATGACATTGCATCCATGAAATAAACACAGGCTGCTAAGACAATGGAATGACCAAAGAATAAGAAAGCGCTTGGTGAATTAAAATAATTTGATTTAAGTAAAAAATTCAATAGAAGAATCCCACAAAAAAATAGAATAACAACAACAACAACAAAGCTGGCAAAGAAGAGGAAAGAAGAAAATCAGGACAGTTCAAGAGGTTCAACATCTAACTAATAAGTATTTTAGAAAGAAGACAAAACAAATACATATGTGGAACTGGCTGACGTGATTATGGAGGCTGAGGAGCCCTGAGATCTGCAAGCTGGAGTCTCAGGTGAGCCCAGGGTGCAGTTCCAGGCTGAGTCTAAAAGCAGAACAGATGATGTTGTAAGGTCCAGCTTAAGTTCCAGTCCGAGGGCAAAGAATAAATTCTCATTCAGCCTTCTTTTGGTCTAGTTAGGCTTTTAGTGAATCTGTGGGATGAAGGCCACACTAGGGAGGGCAGTCTGCTTTACTTGACCTCCCAATTCAAGAGTTAACCTCATCTGGAAACACTCTCACAGACACACCCAGATAATGTTAAACCAAATACCAGGGCATCCCATAGCCCAGTCAAGTCGACACATAAAATTAACTACCACAGATATGATACAGGAATATTTCCCAGGATGAAGGAGATGACTCCTTGGTGAAGGATCCATTTAAAAATGAGAAATGAAAATCACCTATACACTAGGGCACATTGCTGTAAAATTTTCATTAGGGATAAGATGACTCTCAAAGTTTCCAGAGAAAAAGAGAGACTATTAGGAAATAGAATGGCATAGGACTCTCAACAATACCACTAGTAACTAAGAGATAGAGGAGCAATGTCTTCAAAATTCTTTCCAACCTAATTCTCAGCCAGGCAAACTATCAAATTGAGGATAGTAAAAAAGTTGTTTTCAGAAAGGCAAAAATCTCAAATCTTTTTTTCTTGCTTGCTTCTTTTTGTTTTTTTCCCTTGAGATGGTATTCTTGCTATGTTGTGTAGGCTGGTCTTGAACTCCTTGGCTCAAGTTATCCTCCTGCCTCAGCCTCCCAAAGAGCTGGGACTGTAAGTGCTTGCCACCACACTAGCTGGGCACCGTTTTTTTTTTTGTTTTTTGTTTTTGTCAAGAAGCCTCTGGATCATGTGTACCACTAAAAGGGGAATAAACCAAACTGAAGAAGATCTGTGTTAAAGTTGAATATCTAGCAACATGGTGAAGAGATGTAGCAGTTCCAGAGATAGGCCAGTCCAGATAGAAACAAAACAGATGCAAGGGATCCAGGAGAGATGCTGAAAGAGGAGAGAGGGAAGGGAGGGAGAAGGAAAGAAAGAAAAGAAAATGAATGAACTATTGGAATACTTGAGGTGCTTTACCATGTTTCCAGAAAGAGAAATGAAGTATAAGATATATACAAACATATACAAGATATGTGTGTGCGTGCATGCAAACAAAAACAAAAACCTCCAAATGAATAAGTACGCAATATTTAACTCCAAGAGAAAACAAAAACGTTGTATAAAAAATGTAAATGCAAACAAGGTATTGATTAATTTTGAGTAATATTTACGTCATTATTATATAGTAAAGCCCAAATATTCATTTAACATAAAATTAGGATTTAAATACACAGTGGGGGCTAAGGTTGTGTGTGTGTGTGTGTGTGTGTGTGTGTGTGTGTGTAGGTCTGGCTAAAAGGTACTAGTATAAGTAAGTAGATAATATACTTAGTGCAGGCTGCTGTGACTGTAGACTGTAGTGGCTTAAACCACAAACATTCATTTCTCCTAGTTTTGGAGGCTGAGAGTCTGAGGCCAAGCTGCTGGTGTAGTTGGGTTCTGGGGAGGGCCCTCTTCAGGATTTGCTAATTGCTGATTTGTAATCCTCATAATGGAGGGGGCAAGCTTCCTTTCCCTCCCCCAGTAGTTGGGGCTGAACTCAAAAGCTCTGTGCCACTAAGCTACATCCCCAGTCCTTTTTATTTTTTATTTTGTGATGAGGTCTAAGTTGCCCAGGCTGTTCTGGAACTTGGGATCCTCCTGCCTCAGCCTATGAGCAGTTAGGATTATAGTTGTGTACCCCCATGCCTAGCTTAATTTTTATTGAGTAAGGTTGGGCCTAAACAAGTAAGATATCTTGATGTTAGTTATTTACTAGTTATTACTTACAATTTTTCCTTGATTCAGATTCTTGAACAATTCAAATGGCTACATACATTAGGGATATACTTTATTATATTATTTAGAAAACATTTCTGAGTAAACCATTCTTTTTGTCCTAAGTAAATGTATTGTCTTTTTGAAACTAAGAATCCTTTTATAGAAACAGATAATTGTGGAATTTTATTTTACTCATTTACATGAACTTTCACATTCTCTTAATAACCATCAAAGGAAATGGCTCTAGATTAGTATGTTTAAAGTTAATGAATTATTTAGATATATATCCTTTAGAGAAATCTAGATATATCCTCTCATATAATTTCCTCTTCCTAACCAGATTTAAAGTATTAATATTATATATACATATATATGTATATATACACATATATGGGCTTGAATTTTTAAAAATTATCTTTGTATAAGTAATGATCTTAAAATAAATATGTAGTTATGCAGAAAACAATCTGGAGGAACATATAACAAAAAGCTAGCAGTAGCTATTTGGAAAATGAAATTGTGAAGGGTTTTTCTAAAGTGTTTTATAATAGCCTTTGAGTGTTACTTTAATAATCAGAATATATTTGTGTATTTGTGCATATAAATTAAAGAAGGGATTATGTATAAGAAGTGGAGTTCAATTATTTCAGTTGGTTTTTTCCTCCCCTCTTGTCAGTGTTGGGGATCAAACCCAGGCCTCACACGTGCTAAGCGCGTACCCTTCCTCTGAGCTACACCACCAGCCCTGACAATGGCAGTTATTTATGGTCTTCACCATCATTACAAAAAAGTCTCACAAGCGCAAACCTAAAGTTACTTCACATGACGCTCCAAGACTGAGTTCAGCTGCCTTGGCTAACTGGTCCTGAGATGAGGTCACCAAAGGCAATGATTCTGCTGCAGACTCTTCCATTCAGACCAGGGAAGCTTATTAACGGCATGGGCAGGAGTGTCCGCATTAACACTACCAGCCTAGGCAAATGCAGAGGCAAGCACAGGAAGTGAACTTCAGAGACAAAAATAAAAAGGAAATCAAAATGATTTATTATTAACAAATGGGATACATTTCGCATAATTTCCCCTCTCCTTCTGCCTTGTCAGATTGTGTTTTGTTGACAAAAAAATATCCAAATATCAGAGTCTCATTTTCTTGCTATTGCTCTTCTGGTGTGGGAAGCATGTTCTTTCAAAGTAGCTCTTCTTATTTGAGATCTTTTTTTGTTTATTTATTTTTATTTATTTTTTTAGAGAGGGAGAGAATCATTTTTATTAGTTTTTCATATGACTTTTGTTGCTCGGACACTTCGTTGTATACGTGGTGCTGGGATTTGAACCCAGGTCCTCGCGCTTGCCAAGCAAGCTCCAAAACCACCGAGCCACCACTCCAGCACCCGTCACTGAAGATCTTGACCAGATTAATTCTTTGTTCTTTAGTTTCTAGGGCAAACAACAAAACTTTTCTCTGTCTCATATTTTCAGTGTTTATACTAATACTCCAGTCTTTAGCAAATGCTTAGTGATGCTGCCAATGTGTACATGTAGTTTTTGTGGGTTATGGAGGTTCTACAGGTAACTCATAGTGAAATCAGGAAAAGAACTGTTTAATACTCTTTGCTTTACACCTGCCTCAAGTGACACAGGAAAAAAATCCTTAGCGCCTCCTTTGTCAACTCTAGATCTCTCTTGACTCACATCCAGAGCAGTAGCAAGTCTTCTCAATTGCCGTTGTTCCTCCATATCTGTTTCCTCATCCATGGATTTGACAAACCACAAATCAAAAACATACAGGGGGTTGGAGATTTAGCTCAGTGGCAGAGCGCTTGCCTAGCGTGCGCAAGGCCCCGAGTTCGGTCCTCAGCCCTGAAAAAAAAAGAAAAAAAAAACCATTCAGGAAAGAATTTGCATCTGTACTGAATATGTGCAGATTTTTTCCTTGTCATTAATACCAAAATAATGCAATACAGGGGCTGGAGTGGTGGCTCAGCGGTTATGGCGCTTGCCTGGGGTGCTTGAGGACACGGGTTTGAACCCCAGCACCATGTACACAATGAAGTGTCAGAGCAACAGAAGCCACATGAAAAACTAAATTAAATTGATTTTCTCTTTCTCTCTCTCTCACTGTCCCTCTTTTAAAAAATAATGCAATACAACAACTTTTTACAGAGCATTTACATTGCATTAGGTATTATAAATAATCTAGAGATGATTTAAAGTACAGGGGAGGATGTGCCTAAGTTATATTCGAAACTATGCTGTTTTATATAAGGGATTGAGCATCCATGGGTTTTGGTATCCGTGGGCAGTTCAGGAACCAGTGGCCCTGAGATACCAAGGGACAGCCTTTTCACTCCAAACTATATATCTACTCTTGCTCATCTTCCCTACCACTACCTTGGGCTAGCTATCTGGAGATGTTTCTGACCATGATCACTGAAACAGCTCCAAGAACATTTCTGTTCTTGTTCTTTCCAGTCCTTTTCCCACAAAGCAACCCAAGTGACCTTCCAAAACTGAAACTTAACTGTATTTCTCTGCTTTTTCTTATTTTTTTTAAAAATCAGGTTTGTTGAGGTTTAATTTGTATACAGTTAATTCACCCTTTGAAGGTACACAATTCTATGGATTTTAGCAAATGTGCATCCGTTCGTAGGCAAACCTTTGTCCACCCAGAGCCTCTGGCCTCTGGTCTGTGTTTTATCCTTAAAGTATCACCTTTTCCACATCTTCAGTGGAATCATATATTATATAGGCTGGTTTCTTTTGTTCAGCACAATGCATTTGAAAAGCATTCATATTGCTGTATACTTAGTAGTTCATTCCTTGTTATTGCCAAGTAGTATTTCAGTAATAAAGTTGTTCACCCAAATTATCAATATGAATTGATAACATTTGGGTTGTATTCAATTTTTGTGACATGATCATAGCTGCTATAAACATATAAGCTGTATAGGTTTGTTTGTGTATGTGTGGGGGCCTATCTTCATTTCTCTTAGTTAAATATGTAGACATAGGATTGCTGATTAACATGTTTACTGTGTTCACCTTTATGACACAGAGATGGCTGTTTTACCAGTGGCTATACTACTATTCTGCTTTCCTACCAGCAATGTATGAATTCCAGATGCACTCTCCTGACTTTTTGGTATCTGTGCGCGGTTCAGGAACCGGTGGCCCTGAGATACCAAGGGACAGCCTTTTCATACCAAACTATATATCTACTCTTGCTCATCTTCCCTTGCCTTCAGTTTTTTTTAATCTGTGTCATTCTGATTTGAATTTGCATTTCCCTAATGACTAAAGATGTTGAGAACATTTATATGTGTGTATTTGCTATCCACATCTTCTGTTTGATGAAGTGTGCAAATTTATTGTCCATTTTTAAAAAATTGGTTGTTTAGGGGCTGGTGCAGTGGCTCAGCGGTTACAGTGCTAGCCCAAAGTGCGCAAGACGCGAGTTCAAACCCCAGCACAATGTACACATTGAAGTCTTGGAGCAGCAAGGGCCACATAAAAAACTAAATAAAAATTGTTTAAAAAAATTGGTTGTGCGGTTGGGGATTTAGCTCAGTGGCAGAGCGCTTGCCTAGCACGTGCATGGCTCCGAGTTTGATCCTCAGCCCTAAAAAAATTGGTTGTTAATTTTATTATTGAGTTGAATCATTATCTTAAATAAAAATTCTGGCTCAGCACAGAGGCACACCCCTGTAATCCCAGCAACTTGGCAGGTTGAGGCAGGAGGATCAGAAATTCCAGACCAGCTCCAGCAACTTGGCAATACCTTGTTTACAAACAAACAAACAACAGGAAATCCCAACCTAATAAAAAAGGTCATGGATGTAGCTTTGTGGTAGAGCAGTGGTGGAGTGCTCCTGGTTCAATCCCCGGTATCATCTGAATAGATGATACACTCATATGGTTGAAAAACCAAAATGATTTTATAAGTCCTTTATCCAGAAGTGCCCATGAAGACCTATTAACCCCCTGTTCTGCTCCAATACGAGACGACTAGTATTAATTTTTTTGTTTCCTTGCAAAGTTTCTTAATGTAAATACAAACACATATTCTTATCTTTTCCACATTCTTTTTTTTTTAAGAATCAATTTTATTAGTTTTTCATATGACTTTCATTGCTCAGACTCTTCATTGTGTATGTGGTGCTGGGGTTTGAACTCTGGTCCTTGTGCATGCCAGGAAAGCGCCCAAACCGCTGAACTCCAGCCCTTTATTATTATTATTTTAAACAGTTACATATTGTTCTGTGGAAGGAATGTGATGTTTTTCATTTAACTAGTTCCTATTGATAAACATTTGAGTTGTTTTCAATCTTTTTTTTTTTTTTTTTGGTGGTGTTGGGGATCAAATCCAATCATTTCTTTATGAACAACACTACAGTCAATAATTTTGTACCCAGGTCTTTCATTTTGTGTGCTGTTATACATGTAGGATACATTCTAAGAGTGATTTTTCAGGTTACTGTTTCTTAAAACATGGCTTTCTTAACTCATGAGTAAGCTCTATCTGTTCCTCTCACTCCATTCAAGGGGTCTATATAAATGCTATATGTAAAAAAAGAAAATTGGACCAGCACAGTGGTACATGCCTATATCCCAGTGTCTTGGGAGGCTGAGGTAGCAGGATTGCAAGTTTGAGCTCAACTTGGCCAATTTAGCAAGACCCTACCTCAAAACAAAACAAAACAAAAATAAATAAAAATAAAAAGGGCAGGAAGAAAGGAAAAAAAAGAAAATATTATTTAGTTTTTCATGTGGCCTTTGTTGCTCTGACACTTCATTGTGTACATGGTGCTGGGGTTCGAACTCACGGACTCATGCATGCAAGACAAGCGCTGTAACCTCTGAGCCACTGCTCCAGCCCCCAAAAAGAAGAAAATAAATGAAAAAATAAAATAGGGCTTGAGCTATAGCTTGATGGTAGAGTACCCCTGGATTCAGTTCCTACTACTGTGTACGTACACACACACACACACACACACTCACAAAAGAGAGAGAAAGAAACAAAGAAACAAAACTGCTATGCAGGGGTACAGGCAATAGATGGGCTCGGGAAGTCTCCAAATCAGAACCCTTCATAATTCAGGATCTACCTGCCAAGAAAGGTACACAAAGCGGGCTGTTAGTGCCTCTCAGTTCTGCTTAGCTCTCTGCTGACTGTGACTTTCTTAACCTCTCTCCAAAGCCTTCCTGTTTCTGTTTTCCTTCTATTTATTTTATAGCAGATGTCTCATGCTTCTATCTGTGCCTTTTGCTTCTGATTTTTATCTGACTAAAAAAAGATTTTTCTGATCTGTGTTTCAGTCTCACTAGCAATTGATGAAGTTAACTCCTCATAAGTTTTCTTTTGATCATCGTTCACCCTCAGTTAATTTGCTCAAGTGAAGAGCAAAATCTCAGGAGGAGATTAGCAAGAGAGGGCTAGCATTTAGCTCTGTCAAACGAAGTGTTTCTGAATTTGATCATTCACTTCTCACTCAAGGGGAAATTTAGGGTGTAGTAATAACCTCTTTGATAATTTAACAATCTCATTATTCTGTTAGTTATTTATGTCTTAAAGGGCTACAGTGACTTTAAATACTGACTATTCTTTTAAACCTTATTTATTTGCTAAAACGTGAAGTTGAAAAACAACCATTAACCTGATTCCTGGTCGGTTCTAAATTTAACTTGCATCTTACCTTGGTCAGTAACTTTATTATTATTATTATTTTAATATCTTACATTTGGTAAAGAGAACTTTTAATCTAGGCTCTTTTTGAAGTACACGTAGGTGTGGTACCCTGTGAGTTGGTCATTTTCTAGGAAGGAGAGACGGTGAACGGCAGTGAATGTGAGGTCAGAGTTCTGCTCAGACACATGCCACCGGCTCACTTCTCCTGCACAGGTTGTGTTCACAACTGCTGCAACTACACACTATTATATTTTTCTTTCCACATTGTTTATTTAAAGAGACGTGAAAACCATCACAAAGAAGATTCATAGGCCCAAGATGTAAACCCGACATGTCTGTGTTTGATTCCATGAAGATGTGACTCTGGGGTCACCTCTTCCCTCAGGCCTCTACCTCTGCCCTGGGAAAATGGAAGGACTTGAAATTTATAGGAATTCTGACCTGGAGGCCATGAAGTGCAATGGATAGGAGAAGGTGGGTAGGAGGGAGTCTGGCCCCTGACAGGGTGCTTTTCCCAGAGGAGAAAAATAACACACCTACAGCTCCAGTTTCCACAGTAACATTTGTTACTCCTCTTGAAATGATCTGAGGCATGTGGATGCCCCTTCATTTGAGGGACTTCCTTTCTCTTGCAAGTCTTAAGGCTCATCACCTGTCCTTTTAACTTGGGGAAAAAAATAAAAAACAAAACTTGAAACAACTTGAAAATCTCTGGTTTAAAACTGTAGATACAAGCTGCACGTACAGAGTCCAAACAAAGTTTTAGGGGAAAATGGTCACTTTTAGGTTGAAATTTATTGTGAACATTTTTATTTCAAAAGATCTATTTTTGTCAGTTCTATTAAGTGAACAGAGACAAGGCTAGAGGCTGAAAGAAGCCTTCTTGGAAGTCATGAAAGCTCTGGATTAAAAAATGTTTTTTAAATGGTGTCATTGAGAAATTTTTTCTAATGAGAGTCACCCTTGAATGAACGAATCACTGCTGTATCAAATTATCCAGAGACAAAGAAGAGAAGCCATTCCACCAGAACAAATGCCGCCTGCTTTGTTTGGGAGGCAAATCATTCTTGCAGTCAGTTTGGAAATGTCACTTCTAAGTCAATGAGAGTTGTGTTCAAATCAGAGGGGGCTGCAATACCCTATTATATTCACCAGGATGTGACGTTCGGCCTCTGAATGGTTTCCACAGTGCATGAAAATTCCTGTTTTGGTGTGTGTGTGGGAGCGGTCTTTTTAATGTCTTGAGCTGTTTTCAGGTTTTACAAAGTGCTTCAGTTTCCACATTAAAGGGCAGTCATGAGCACACTGGGAACACCAGTCGTCCAGCTTCAGAAGTTCTGACTTTATTGGGTAAGTCTTAATTTGGTGAAAACAGATGACTGGGAAAACAGAATCCTTGGCTCTCGTGGAGAAAGAACCTCGGGAAGCCATCCAGGACTTACAGTAGACCAACCCTATCATTTGCTGTTTGGGGTAGCACTACCCTCTGAAGCTGGGTCTAGCACAGGGTTGATCTGAGCAGGGGTGGTATCCAGTGGATTCTCAGGTCAAAAGATGGAGCAGAACAGATGGGGAAATCAATCCATGGCCAGGAATCGACCCAATTGGCTGGAGACTGTGGGATGCGTGGGGCAGGCAAAAGAGGTGTGGGCCTCTTGTTCATTGTGCAAACTTTTAATCCCCCCAAAATATGTAAGCTCATGACATCAATTTGTTTTGTTACAAATATTAAAATAGAAACTACATGCTAAGCAACATTTCAACACCAGCTAACTCTTCTGGTAGACATAATAAAAAACATGACAGATATTTTTATATCATTTTGAAATAGGTATGATTTTTTAAAAGATAAAACTATTCCCCAGAGATAGGAGGAAGTAAGTCTGGTTTTAGTGCCAAGCCATCATCCTTGCTCAGTGACAAGACTTCAGCAGCAGAGAGCAGCTTAGGGAGAAAGCCTGTACTTGCTTTGATCTGAAACTGTCTGTCCAGAAGTAAAGAAGGGATGACACCTGTAATGTCACCTTCCAGCAGAAACTTGAAGCTTTCAAATGATCCAGCTGAAAGATCTACTTCCCTGAAGAAAGCAAGTGTTAAAGGGGGACATATTACATGCAACGTCTGTTGACAAAGATAAAATTCTCTGCTTAATTGCATGTCCTTTGTTTTAGAGAGAGAATCAATTTTATTTATTTTTTCATCTAGTTTTTTTTTTAAAGAGAGAAGGACAGTGAGAGAGAGACAGATAGAGAGAATCAATTTTTTTTATTGAGTTTTTCACATGGCTTTCGTTGCTCCAACACTTAGTTGTGTACGTGGATGCTGGGCTTTAAACCTATGTACTTGGTCATGCTGGGCAAGCGCCATAACCACGAAGCCACCGCTCCAGCCCCTTCATCTAGTTTTTGCTTTTCTAATACTTAGTTGTGTATGTGGTGCTAATGTTTGAACCCAGGTCCTCGCAAATGCCAGCCAAGCATGCCACCTCTGAGCCACCTCTTCAGCCCCTAATTGCATAACTTTTCATTTTGGTGTTCAGGCAGAGGTAAAACTTTAAAGTAGTTGAACAGTCAGGCTGAGGCCAGGAGCCAGAGCAGAAAATGCACTCCATGTTACTGTTTCCATAATATGCCTCCAGGAAGACAGTAAGTGGTATAAATACCAGTGCCAAACTTTTCAGTACAAGTCTACGAATATCATCAGTAATTATAAAAAGTATTAAATATAATACAAGAAGCATAACTGTATTTCAGTAAGTGCCAGGCAGTGTGCTACGTACGTATGAACACTCTTCAAGCAGTTATCATGGGGGTGAACTTATTAGCTCCATTTTACAGATGAGGAACCTGAAGCCAAGGAAAGAGATTTGTCCCAGATCTAGGCTAAAGAGCTAAACAGCTTGTTGAAGCTAGTCCTTGAAACCAGGAAGTGTAGCTCCAGCGTGTGCATCTTTTCATAAGAGCTGACACAGAGCATGCTTACCATTCTAATTAAATAGTAGTAGGTACTGTTATTAGCATCATTTTACAGATAAGGAAACGGTGAGGTTAAAAACGTTCCCAAGGTCCCACTGCTATTAAGACAAAGATGAGATTTAAATGTAGCTACTCAGATTCTAGACGGTTAACAATGTCCAAGGTTGTCTACCAGTTAGAATATGCAAATTTCTTATTGGATTTAGTAAGAATATTATAATTTGAATTTTAAAAATGTGGGACCTGAATTCTTTTGCCTAAATTGGTCCTACTAATCAAGCGGCTGTTTATCACTACTAGTGTCGAATCTGGATGGTTGGGCTTTTGCGGGACCGTACTGCCCTCTAGTGGTTGATATTGAAAATTTTGATGAAACAGCTGTTTAATGACAAGAAACAAGGACTGAGAGAGGACTCTTTTTAGCGTAAAGGTAAGAATGAACCTTTATGCAATGGTATTTCTGCTTTCAGTATCTGTTGGCTGAGAAAACTACATAAACTCTAGTAGCTGCTCTGGATTTAGTACCTCTTTTATGTGATTGTGTATTTTCATATTTTTTTAATCTCAGTGGTAGATGCATATGTATGGTATAAGGCAATATATATGCCCCTGAATTTGTGTGCAGACATGTACAGGTCCATTCACATGTGTGCGTTTACAAGTGCATGTGTGTCTCATTTGTTTAGCTATAGACAATGTCCAGGTGCTTTGATGAATCTAGAAGCCCCCAGTGAGACCTCTCTTCAAGCTTCTTTGACTAGAAGTTCAACAGATGCCCATTTTGAAACCAATCACAAAGAGAAGTGAATTAACTTAAAGTCTTAGATTAACTGACTTAATCTCCTGAATTGGGCAGAGGATTCCCTTCCTTTAAGAAGTGGAAACCTGTAGAGAAATGGGAATTGTGTTTAACAAGCAAGTCCTGCTACAGCGTTTGCCCAGGTCACCTAAGTCTCCCTGTCTCCAGCTCTCTCCCTGGCTGGCCTCAGGAGGTGGCCACTGGCGACAGCAGGCAGTAAAAGCAGTCTCCTTGTGCAGGTAATAAGAGGTGCATAGTCTGAAGGGAATTTAAAAACAAGGATAAAACCATCTAGAAGGTGGCCTGCTTTTCATTCTCACCACCAGTCAGCGATTCCAAACAACATCAGTGATAAAATCATTCTCCCTGAAAAAAAAATTACTATAAGTTATAAACAACAACTACATTTCTTTCCTGTTTTAATAATATGTATGTTTCCAATTAACATATTTTAGTACTTATCCTTTCATGATGTCTTCTGTCATGGAAGTTAGGATACATGCAAACTCAGCTACAAGCCTTTGTTTCAGGAGTAAGTTCATGATCTCCTTGAATGATTAAATCTCAGTTTGGACACAGTTGTACCATATATTCCCAAGTCTACATTGTAGATTCAAAATGATCAATGAGACTACAGCAATTGAAAAGACAACGAATAGAGCTTGAGTAATTCTCATTCTGTGACCACCCAACATATTTTAAACAACCAGGATCAACCTAGAACAATGCCCAGTGAAATACAAAGCTTTAGAATGTTTTACTGAAGCGTGACATGTAGGAATTGTGGAGAACACCATAAACTTTGCAAAAACAAAGCAAGAGGAAATGGATATTTCAAAGAAAAATGTCAGGAGAAACAACAAAAGATGCTGGTCTTTCATTGCAAGAAGAGATCAATAGAACCATGTTTGAATGCTTGGATCCTTTTTCCCAACTGGACACTCATTTTAAAGAAAAGGACCAAATACAATCAATGTTTACTATCACTCAGCCATTTTCTTTGACTTCTGAAAAAGAAAAATTTGGAGAGTTTTAAATGAACATAGCAGAAATTTATGATGAATTTCCTTGTGAAGATGCTCAAAGGGATTTTTTTTGACTGCTGAGACATTTGAAAACCACTGCAATTTATCCTGCAGTAACAACATGGACAGTATTACACTCTCTGATTTATGATCAAATGAGATGTTTTATGAATCTGCCAATCTCACCCTGATGTTTAATTTTTTTCTTAATTATTTGTATATGTATTCTCACTGAAAAGTAGTATTTCAAAATTAAAATAATTAAAAGCATATTTTCTTTACTATGAGTGACAATAGCATCTATTGAACAAGTAAAGAAGGTTGATTTTGATAATTTTTCATAATTTGCAGAAGTTAAGGCTTGAAGCTAGAAATTGAAATGTTCTTCACTACTGTAACAGACCAAACATACGTGTAAGTTTTTGCCTCCTTAGAAAAATTACTGTTTTAAAACTATCCAATCCAATGCATGCTTCTTTTTTTTGTCCTGTAATATTTATGCTTTTAGTTTTTAAACAAATATTATACTGTTGACTGCTGATGCCTGAGGCCACTTATCCTGATAAAATCTTCGTGGCAGGGAAGTCAGAGGTGGGGATATATTTGAAGTTCCTGGGTTCTGGTTTAAGGCAGATCTTTCAATGGTAGGCTTGGTTGGGATTAGACAAAGTTCATAATACAGTAGTTTAGTACTGCTGAGTACAGTGAAGTGAGGATTTTGAAATGAGTCTTCAAATAGTAAATGATCTGGCTGGGGGTGTAGCTCAAAGGTAGGGTGCTTGGTCAGCATGAGCAAAGCCCTGAGTTCAATCCCCAGCACTGTAAAATGGAACAAAAACCAGAAGGTAAACAATTATTTGATAATTGCAGTTGAGCGCTCTATTGCTTTGAGGAGATGCTGTTTGTCCTGTGTGATGGACTGAATGTGTGTCCCCACAAATGCATGTGTTCAATCCTAATTCCCGGCATGATGGTATTTGGAGGTGAGCATAATTAGATTTAGATAAGGTCATGTGGGTGGAACCTCACATTGGGATTAGTCCTCTAAGAAGAGGACTAGACACCAGAGCTTCCTCTTCCTCTCTGTGCCTGTAGCCAGGAAAGGTCATGTGAAGTCCCAGAGGCAGCTGTCTGCAAGCCAGGAGAAGGGGCCTCAAAAGGCACTGAATCTGCTGGCACCTTGATCTAGACTTGCCAGGCTCCAGGACTGCAAGAAAAGGAGTCTGTTGTTTAAACCACCCAAGCTATGGTCTTTTGTTATAGCAGCTCCAACTGACTAAGACACCCTACTGAGGATAAAGCCTGTTATTTGGATAACTCTACTTTTCAGAAAATTCAACTTAACCTTTCTATGGAAGTATTTTCTGAAAGAGTAAAGTCATGTTACTGCAGACAATAAGCTATGTGACTGTAGACAGCTTCAGTTCTCAATCTACCCAAAGTTCAATAAAAAGTTTATCATTGTTTGCATCACTTTTTAGTTTATCATTATTATTCATTTCGTGATGATTTCAGAAAACACTTTTGTTGTAGAGAATCATTCTGGTTCCCAATTATGCTAGGGAGACCTGCTAGAAGAATCCCATACAAAGACCCCCAGCAGTGTGATGAGGAATATCGGGGCCATGTGGGCCACGTTGTTCTGGCCTTAGACCCGCAAAAAGAAAAAAGAAATCCAAAAGGAGTTATTCATCATGAAATGTTTTTGATGTCCTAAAAATATTAATTTGTACAGCATATCAATACTAGTATTATTCACAGTAGCCAAAAGGTAGAAACAGTCCAATTGTCCATTGACATACGAATGGCTAAATGAAATGTACTATATAAATACAATGGAATATTATTTAGCTTTAAAAGGAAAGAAGTTTTGACAAATGTGGCAACAGGGATGAATCTAGAGGACATGACACTAGGTGAAATAAACCAGACACAAACGGAGACAAATTTTGTGTGATTTCACTTATAAGAGGTATGTACAGTAGCCAAATTCATAGAGACAGGAAGTAGAAGGGTGGTTTCCAGAGGCTGGGAGGAGGGGAAACCGGGAAGTTACTGTTTAATGGGTGCAGGTTCATTTTTGTACGATGAAAAGTGTTGTGTAGGTTGGTTATATGGCTATGTAAACTGAATTTAGCCCTACTCAACTGTATACCTAAAAGTGGGTACAATGGTACATGTTGTGTTATGTATATTTTACCGCAATTTTAAAAAGTATTAATTTGTTGCATGGAAACAGTGATAATTCACCACTACTTGCGTAACCCTATTTGGCATAGCTTCCTTTTCTTTGACGCTGGGGATTGAACCTATGGGTGCTCTACCATTGGGCTACATTCCCAAGGATTAGCACTGCAGCTAATCCCCGGAGTAACTTTGTGCAAGTAAGAAAAGATCTTTTTCCTCAGGTACTTTGCTGTCACCTACCTGCCAGACAGTTACCTCACGTGTGTTTGAGTCTGTGATGACCTTGGTATGGAGGGTGTCCCAGAGTTGTGCAATATACAAACTACAAGGTCATTCTAAGAATCCCCAACAGAGACTCACATAAAACACAAGTGTCCCAGCTTTGCTACCTCTGGGAGGCTCTGCCAACAGTCCAGACTGTGAGTGGTGGCCCAAGAGAGGGGGAAAATAAACAATTTTTAATATGGTGGGTTTGGATTTTTAGGCGGTGGTGGTTGAGAAAGCTGTCACATCAAAGCTTATCAACCAAATGCAAAATTGCCCAAAAAGCCCAGCTGGCAACTCAAGAGGGAGCTTTGAGTCAGAAGTGGTGGGTGGTGATGTGCCAGGAAGGGAAGAGGTTGCTGTGGTCTGCCTTACTCATAGATAAACAGTTTTCTATCACAGGGAGTGCTGAAGAGACCCTGCACTCAGCAGTAAGTTTTCTGTTGTCCAGGAATACCTGGAATTCCAATTGCTTCCTTTGCAAGGTATAGATTGTTGGATCTACAGAGCACCTTTGGCCTCACCTGGTTCCAGGCTCTCCTTTATCAGATAAGACGCCGCGGTCTGGAGATGTTCCAGGACACCCATATTTGCACACTAGGGAATTTTGGCTTTGCCCCCGCCTAAGCATCTGGAGGTGGAGAGAGTCCTTGAAGATGGAAAAGGCATTTGAAAGAGCAGCTAGAAGTTTCCAGAGTCAGGGCGCTTCCCGTTACAGTCAATATCATTTCTCTCTCCCCATAATCCTCAAGCCCCAGGAAGGACAAGCAGGAAGGGACAGGATGGGTGTACAAGGATGTTGATAAAATCGTATCGAGACTCCAGAAGGAACTGTACGTGTTGTACATTTGACTTTCCACTCATTTATTCACTAAGGACATTGAGTAGCAGCTGGGACAGGGACTATGTGCTTAAGGATCTTAACAGTCTAGTGGGGGAGGGGATATGTAAACAGAAAACCATAGTAAAACCTGCAATCTGCTGTGTTAGATGTGGGCACCTCGTGCTGCGGAGACCCTGAGGTGGGATCGTGGCGGGGATGGCAGTGGGAGGGAGTGGAGGTGGGGACACCAGGGAGATAGCTGTTGCAATTCGGGTGCTGGCCACCTCAGGGAATAAACTTGCCAGGACAAGCTGGGCAGGGGGTGGAGAGTGGCTCAGCCCCGCCCCCTGCAGCCATCTGTTCCCCACCCCGGCTGCTGCCTCTGACACTCAGAGGGGCAGGCTCAGGAGGCGAGCGCCCCACCCACTCCCACCCGGATTCGTCCCGGTGCTGAGGCCTGTGTGGCTTCCAGGTGCAGTGTGTCACTCTAGCAGGAAGCGGGTAAACAAGGACTGTCTCTGCCCCTTCTGGCAGAAACAAATTGCCCCTAATTCTGGCGAAAGCAGGAGAAGCTGAGCACTCAGGTGTAAAGCCAAGATAACAGCCAGTGGAAGGGAGAAGGGTTTTAATTTGGAGCTGATGTCACCAACTTCTGAGGAACAGGCTGAGGGCCTGTGGCAGGGAGTGGGCTCCACTCCGGAGGCTGAGCTGACTTACTGGACTGCAGGGCTCTGGGCTAACTTAATCTTAGCCTCAACCGGCTGGGGACATTTTCGGGCTGAGGATTTGGGGAGAGTTTTTGGTTTGATGGCCCCCAGCTCAGCACAACGTTGAGTTCAGTTAAGTGATTTTTTTTTCTTTTTTTTAATGTTGTACTGGGGATCAAACCCAGGGTCTCAGGCATGGCAGGCAAGCACTCCACCACTGAGCCACATCCCCAGCGCCCCCTTTCTTTATTTTTTATTTTGAGATAGGGTCTCACTAAGTTGCTCATGGACTTCAGCGACTTGCTAAATTCCTGAGGCTAGGTTTGAACTTTGTTTTTTAAGAGAGAGAGGGACAGTGAGAGAGAGAGAGAGAGAGAATATCAATTTTATTTATTTTTTCATGTGGCCCTTGTTGGTCCGAGACCTCACTGTGTTTTTGGTGCTGGGGTTTGAACCTGTGTCCTCCTGCATGCCAGGCAAGCACTGTAATTGCTGAGCCTCTGCTCCAGCCCCAGTCAAGGGGTTTGATCTTCAGTTCCCTAACAGGGAACTGAGTGTCCCTGGGAGTGATGGTAGTTGGGGTGGGGGAGACCTGATGGGCTTACACACCTGAATGGAAGTTTCTCCATATTTTAAATAACTATTATGGCCACACTGGTGGATCTGGTTACCAAGCGTAAGCGGTGAGTGTTCAGGAAAAGACCTGGGCAAGTGCCACAGTAAGACTTGCCAAGACATGTTCTTGGCTCAATGGATAGCTGCAGCATCTGGGGTGGAGAAAAGAGGGAATAATCATAGTAATAATAATAAAGATGATTATTATTTCCAAGTTCTTTACACCAACATAAGTCATTTAATCTTCATCACAATTCTAAGAGGTATTATTATCCCTATTTTACAATTGAGGAAATCTAGGAGTGCACTGGATCATAATAGAATGAAAATTAGGAGAAAAATATAAAAAAAAGTATCCTGGGCTGGAGCGGTGGCTCAGTGGTTACTGCACTTGCCTGGCATGTGCGAGGACATGGGTTCAAATCCCAGAACCACATACACAATGAAACGTCAGAGCAATGAAAGTCACATGACAAACTAAATAAAATTGATTCTTTGTCTCTCTCTGACCGTCTTTAAAAATAATAATAATAATAATAAGTATCCTATGGTTTCATAGGAATTTTAGAAACTATTGCCACCCTATTACAACCTGCTCTTGCTGCCCAAGGTCTCCAACAGCTGTAACTTATGCCAAAGCCTTTGTGATTGAGGAATTAGAAGGTGGGAGATCAAAGGAGCATAAGTGAGAAATTGTTTTAAAGTTATGCAAATAAATCAGCAAGAATGGAGGAACAGAGTTCTGGGTCCTTGCATCAAACAATGCTGGGGTGGAGCAAAAGTAAGTGCACTACTTGCTCCAGGAAATTCTTACTCCTGGAGGAGAAGAATAGGAACCAGTTAAAATGGCTTGTTGATCATTTGTTCATCAAGAAGCCCCCCTGGGGCCCTCAGCTCACTGAGCCCACAAATGCAAAGCCTCTTTCCAACCAGGTCCTCCCCTTGCAAAGCCTGCCTGGGAATCTCAGCTGCACCCTGAAGCCTGAAGCAGCTGATGTCCTTTCCTGGGTGAAGACAGGATAGAGACGGCAGGGATGTTCTCCCTCTGCCCGGCTTCATCAGTAGGTTTTCCTGGTGCTCTTTGGGAAATGAACAGTTGACCTGAAGCTTCTAGTAACTGTGTAGTTCTGATAATTTGTGGCCTTTAAAGGGAGAGGACCAAGGCCCAGAGCACTATTAAGGGTGTAAATCACACGAATTTGCATGTCTCCTGCTGCAGTGATTCGGGGCCAGAGACTTAAAACCTGGGGACTGGGGCAGGGGCTCTGCTTCTCTGTGCCAGAACTACAGGTCCCTACAATGACCCACTTGGGGGGCCATTAGTGACCCGCACAGCCCTTGAGTTCCTGCCTTCTGTCCAAGTTGCCATGAAGGCTCTGTCCCAAGTCCCTGTCAGCTGGGCCATTCAGATGGGACCAGAGTTAGGGTTCTGACACAGGCAAGTAGGTAAGAACAGCAGAGGCTTCTGGTGTGGGTGGACAGGAGAAATCAGACCAATGGGGTGGCCAAAAGAAGTGGGCTACTGGAAAATGCTAACAGCTGGTTCAATTCCCTCCACCCTGGAAGTGAGAGAAGAGACAGAAAAACAAGACAAAAACCCCCGAAACAAAAAATCACAGTAGCAACCAAGAGAAGTGAAGATACAGGCAGCAGTAGAAATCACTGGAGAGCTGCCAGAAAATCTGTCATGAGAACATGCAGAGTCACCAGACGAGGGAACAACTGATGCTCAGTTCTGATGGGGACCGCAAAATGCTGGAGTCAGAGAGCTGGGGTGTCCCGAACAGCTACAAAACCTGTCCCAGTTCTCCATAAGGCCTATGGTGTTGCTGATAGTTTCTTGTAATAATGAAAAGTAAAAATAAGTAACATAACTTATTTTATGTTGCTGGACAATTTAACACAATACTATGCATGATAATATGCTGTGTCAGGCAAGTGCTCTACCACTGAGCGGTAGGTCCAGCCCTACACCGAAGATAAATGTTCAGTTCTATGAATTCTGAAAATTGTGTCCACCTGTGTAACCACCAACCAAAGCGTGACAGGCCATTTTCAAGACCCCAGAAAGTTTTCTTATGCCCTTTCCAAATTAATAGGCTTGTTCTTTATGCTTCACATTACAATGTTTTTTTGTGTGTCTAACCTCCTTGATTCAACGTAGTTTGGAGAGTCACTGTGTTGTGGCAAGTCTCAAGGGTTGATTTCTTTTTATAGGTAAGTAGTATTCCATTGTAGGGATGTGCTACAATTTGTTTATCTTTTCTCTTGTTGATGAACATTTGGATTGCTTCTACTTTGGGGCTATCAAGAGTAAGGTTGTGGGGCTGGAGCGGTGGCTCAGCGGTTTCGGTGCAAGGACCCGGGTTCAAACCCCAGCACCACGTACACAGCTAGGTGTTGGAGCAGCGAAGGCCATGTGAAAAACTAAATAAAGTTGTTTCTCTCTTTGTCTCTCACTGTCCCTCTCTCTTAAAAAAAAAAGAGTAAGGTTGCTATAAACGTTCATGTGCAAGTCTTTTTGGGAAATATGTTTTGATTTTCTTGGACAAATACCAAGGAGTATAATTTCTGGGTTACAGGGTTAATGTATGTTTAAATTTATGAAAAACTGCCAGTGTAAAAGTACCATTTTACACTCCTACCAGCACACAGGAGATTTCTAGTTGTTCCTATCATAGCCAATAAGTACCATAAGCCATTTCCTCCACTCCCTGTACTGGGGAACGAATCCAGTGGTGATCAAATCCTGTGGTAATTGAATCCAGTGGTGATCTACCACTGAGCTACAAATGTAATTTTTTTTTTTAAAGAGAAAGGGACAGAGAGAGGTAGAATCAATTTTATTTAGTTTTTTTTTCTTTTCTTTTCTTTTTTTTAGGGCTGAGTACCAAAATCGGGGCCTTGCGCATGCTAGGCAAGTGCTCTGCCACTGAGCTAAATCCCCAACCCCAGTTTTATTTAGTTTTTCATGTGGCTTTCATTATTCTGACCCTTTGTTGTGTATGTAGTGCCGGGGTTTGAACCCATGTCCTTGGGCATGCCAGGCAAGTGCGTAACTGCTGAGCCCGTGCACCAGCCTCAAATGCCCCAAATGTAACTGTTTTCATTTTTTATTTTGAGATGGGGTCTTTCTAAGTTGCCAGGCTATCCTCAAACTTAGGATCACCTAGCTTCAACATTCTGGGTTGATGGGATTACTGGCTTGTACCACTGAGCCCAGTGATGTAGTCATTCTCTTGGGTGTGAAGTGGTATCTCATTGCATTAATATGTATTTTCTTTTCTTTCTTTCTTTCTTTTTTTTTTTAAGAGGGAGAGAGTGAAAGAGAAAGAGAATCAACTTTATTTATTCATCTGACCTTTGTTTCTCCAACACTTAGTGTGTTTGTGGGACCTGGGTCCTTGCACATGCCAGGCAAGCACTCTAACCGCTGAGCCACCCCTCCAGCTGGATATGTGTTTTCTTGATGGTTAATGTTGAGCACCTTTTCATGTTCCATTGTCCATTTGTATATTTACTTTTTAGAAGTATCTGTCCAAGTTTTGTGCCTATTTAAAAAAGATAGGCACCTCACCTGTTCATTGTTGATTTGTGACAGTTCTTTATATATTCTAGATATGGACCCCTTTTCAGATAACATGCTATAAAGGGTATGCCTATGCATTTTCACTGTTCTTTCTTTCCAGTACTGGGGATGGAACCCAGGGGAACTTCACCACTGAGTCACATCTCCAGTCCTTTTTATTTTTATTTTTTTATTTTGGGGCAGGGTCAAACTAATTTGCCCAGACTGACCTCAATCTTGTGATCTTCCTGCTTCAGTCTGCCAAGTAGCAGGGATTACAGGCGTGCATGCATCTTGGTACCCAGCTGCTTTTTCGTTTTCTTAATGGTGCTTAAAGACTTCTTTTGCTTTCGTTTTGGAGATTGAACCCAGAAACTTGCTCATGCTAAGCACACATTCTACCACTGAGCTATACTACCAGCCCCTTCATAGTGTTTTCTTGGTGAAAGAGCTAACATTGCCCTGAGCACCAGCCACAGTAGTAAGTGGCTTACCAGCATAATTTCATTTAACCTCAAATAATTTTATAAGTTAGATATTAATGTTTCCATCTTATAGATGACAAAACAAAGGCTGAGGGAGCTTAATAATTTCACACCACTGGGGGGTGAATTGAGTTATTCACCTGACTTCAGAATCTGAGGCTACAGTTGCGGATCAGCTTTTGGGTTTTTCTTCTTTGTCAATCATGAACCCTACTCTTGAAAGCAGGACCCTCAGCCTCCTTTCTGACAGCCCAAGAGAGCCTTAGGCAGTGGGAGACTCAACCCTGGAGCAGGGGTCCCTGCTTCCATGAACTTTAAATCTGTACTTCAATCATTTTGATGGTACACAGACACGGGGGTGAGTTCTTACTGTGCTCCTGGGGTGCTTTCCTGCGTTATCAGTGGACTGGAAGGCAAGAGGTTCATCACATTCATTCTGACCAGCTATGGAATCAGTGGTGTCATGACCTGAGGTGAGGTCACAGAGCTCAGAGAGGTTTCCTTGGGAGAAGGCGTTCAGATGTGAGGGCTGCCCCGTCCTTTTTAAAACTTGTTTTTGCTGGGGATAGAAACCAGGACCTTGAGCGTGTTAGGCAAGTGCTCTACCACTGAGCTATGCTCCTGGTCCTGCCCTTCTCCCCTTTTTAATATAAGCAAATAATTGTGGAGAATTAACCATCTCATCCTCTTAGATGGGACCCTCTGAACAGTGGGAGCCAGTCTCCCTCACTTTATGTGCTATTGTATGGGCAGCACATCACTACTGCTCAATATTTATACTCTTTGTTCTCATAGAACCTCCTGTATCCAGTAAACATCATCCATTGAACTTGCATTATACAGTGCTTGGCTGCAACTCGGTGATTGATAAGGCCTTGGTAGTAGCAATAGTTGAATGAGCATAAGGGCAACGAAAATCGAGGGCTTTATGAAGTGTCTGCTGGTACAAGAGATTACAAGAGCTATACAACGCTGGGGTGCAAAGGGCCAGTGAGTATTTAGGGCAGAGTAGAGCTCTGCAGCAAAGGCGAGTTTAACAGAGAAGTCCTGGGCAGCAGGCCTGCTCAGCAGGACGTCTGCACAAGAAGGGAAGGGGCCTTGGGGCTGAGCGAGTTGTTTACTGAGCAGTTGACAAAGGGCAGAGGGAGGTCTCTGGAAATGTTTATGAGGGAGCTCCAGAATTTAACCTGACACCACCAGTCTTGGGAGCTCTGTTCTCTGTGCTCCTAATGAGCAATATAGAGACTGTGAGATTGTGTTTGTCTCACTTGAAATGATTCAGTGTTTATCTTGGCTTGATTGGTCCCAGAGTACTCATTTTACAAAGACGTGAAATGCCTTGCACCGCTATTTCCTCAAATTCTTTTTCCTTTTCACTCACCCTTAAATGCCAACATTGGGAACCATAAAAGTCTACTCTTTCTAGCCATCTGGCCTTTGCTGGCGTTAAAATTCAATAAAACAGATAGATAAAACATCTCCAAACCTTTTGTCTGGTATAAGGTGAATATCAGATCGTTTTAACAGTGACTGATCGAGTTCTAGCTCAGGAGGAAAGGCTAAACGTAAGGCACTGCAAAACCACATGCATCATGAAGGCAAAGTTACCAACTGTGTTACTTTGGATAAATTACTTACCTATTCTGAGCCTGGGTGTCCTCGATAATAATAATAATACCTACTTGGGTATTCACTGGGAACATTGAGACAATACGTGTATATAATTAAAAAAAAAAAAAACTCCACCCAGCACATAATAGCATTTGCTAAATGCTAGCTCCCCTCCCTTTTCTGCCTGGGGTTCCCTTCTTCATGTGAAAATAGGACTTGCCTCATAATGATCAAAGGAGAAGAATACATGTGCAAAGACTCCGTAAGCTGTGAAGTGCTGTGTCCTTGTGAACAGGTCATTATATTTTCATCACATTTGAGTCAGTTGCTTCTCTGTGCTCCATTCCTTCAAGTCAAAATACCACGGATGACAAGTTATGTGTGGCCCCCAAAGCTCCATTTTGAAGGGACTGGAACACAAAGAAGTAGGGTTCAGAGCTTTAAGAATCAGCAACAAAGAGAACAGAGTTTCAACGGGGAGGGGGAAGCCCAAAACAAAACCCTTCTTGAATACCCACTCTTCCAGAGAAAAGGCGATTTCAAGTACTATTTTGAACATTCAGCTTGAAAATTGAATTGAATGCAGTTGACAATACTGCGGAAACTCAGGGACCCAGAGGTTCTCAGCCACTAAGGGTGAGTGCTATGCTATTTACTTTGAAGTTATTATCGTAGTTTTTAACCACAATCAGATGTTGAAATGGATGCTTCAGCTGAGTACCAAGCCATGGCAGAGGTGCCATTCCTAAGCGAGGCTTTGGGCCACCTTTCCTGGTGGTGGAAGGCGAGCCGTTCTGTGTGCATGCATTTGTGAAGGATTACCAGGGAACCAGGGACCAAGAGGATGGACCTTGAGGATAAAGTGCATCTGGATCTCCTGAGAGTTGCGTCAGGGACTCCTAGAAATGAGATCTCTGAAAAGCTCCAAGGGCCCCACTAAAGAAAGTCAGTTGTGATCAAGTATCCCAGTCCACTCTCTGCTGCTATAGTAAAATACACGAAAATAGAGTAATTTAGAAAGAACAGTGGTATATTTAGCTGGAGGTGAGTCCAAGATCTGGTCACCAAGTCTGGTGAGGGCTTCACACTATGTCATTACACGGCAGAAAAGTGATGCAGAAGGGACGAGGCAAAGGGTGGATTTGCTTTACAGCAACTTGATCTTTCAAAAGGAACCCAGTCCTGTGAGAAAGGCATTGATCCCTCTTAGATATCTAACCGCCGTTTGAGGCCTAACCTCCCTATGTCACCACAATGGCAGGCAAATTTCAACACGGATTTCCGTGGCAACAAACCACCTTCACAACATAGCATTGAGCCATCAGCAGGAAACCTGAATCGTCCTCTGACTCCCTTTCCCCAGTCCTTGGGAATAGGAGAGCAGGGTAATGGAGAAGCCCCCTTCCCTGCTGCAGATTTCCCTAGCAGTAGCCCTAAATCCCTGACTTTGGGTTTTACATTGGATCAGGGTTTCAAATATCCGAATGGAGTCTATGTGTGTGATCAAGGGATCATAAAGCAATTACTCTGAGGGCCTGAGAGTGCACAGATAAGCCACGAGCCTTCCTGAATTTTCTGGAAATGCCACCTTCTTAGGGATACTGGAAATGTTTGGGAGTGTGTTTTGATTGTCACCAAGACTAGTGGGGAGGACGTTCCTGGCATTTAGAGGGCACTAGCCATCCTAGGGTCATCAGAATTGTCCTGCTTGAAATGCTAACAGTGCCCCCACTGGGACACACTCGCAGAGTCAAGGTCAGGGTCATCACTTCCTTGAATATACTTTAAAAAGACAGTGGGAGACAACATTGAAACTATATTTTGATTGTATCATCGTTCATGCTTATTCACCAGTTCCCTAATATTTGAGTTGAAACTGCTTTTCAGACTAGCAAACTCTTCCCCACCTCTACTCAATTGTGTCCTGGCCACTCGGATGGATTAGAGCCGGAAGCAGGCTGTGAATTGGTGAAGGGTCTACAGAAGTGCACAGAAGATGGGGTACTGCAAAAGCCTGGGGCCCCAAGACCCTGGCCAGGTTGAACTTGCTGTGGTGACTGAAGCCCAGGATCAGCCTGGTCCTGGGTTTGAGGAAACACTCTAGTCCTGGTGTAATAGTAGGAACCCTGTCTGTGTCCTAATCCCCGAATCCTGGGAATATGCCACCTTACATGACAAAGGGGGCTTGCTGAAGGGGTTAATTTAAGATCTTCAGTTGGGGCAGATGTCCCACTATTCAGGTGGGCCCAATGCATTCGCAAAGTTTATATATATATATATATACACACACACACACACATACGTTTTTTTTTTAAAGAGAGAGGGACAGTGAGAGAGTGTGTGTATGTGTGTGTGTGTGTGTGTGTGAGAGAGAGAGAGAGAGAAAATCAACTTTATTTAGTTTTTCATGTGGCTTTCATTGCTCTGAGACATTGTGCACATGGTGCTGGAGTTTGAACTTGCGTACTCGCTCATGCTGGGCACGCACTTAACCGCTGAGCCACCGCTCCAGCCCCGCAAAGTTCTTGTAGAGGGAGGCAAGCAGGTCAAAATCAGAAGGAGAGGCTGCAGAAGCAGAAGCTGGAATGGCATGTTTTAAAGATGCAGAGATACACCTGGCTTCTAGAAACAGAAAAACGCAAGAAAATGGATTCTTCTCTAAAAGCCTCCAGATGGGAGCAAGGACCTTGATTTTAACTGGTAAGACCCAGTTTGGATGTTAGCCTGTTTTGTTTTTTTTGTTTTGTTTTGTTTTAAACAGAGCTGGGGATTTAACCCAGGGCCTTGAACATACTGTGTGTGTGCTTAAGCCACTAAGTTTGTGCTAATCTGCTACAGAATCAATAGGAATATTATGAAAATATTTTACCTGGTTAAATTTTTTTTTAAAGAGAGAGAGAGAGAATCAATTTTATTCAGTTTTCCATGCGACTTTTGTTGCTCCGACACTTCGTCATGTACATGGTGCAGAGGTTGGAACCTGTGTCCTTGTGCATGCCAGGCAAGTGCCACAACTGCTGAGCCACCGCTCCAGCCCCCCTGGTTAAATTCTAATAAAAATTTTCCTACTTGGAAGACTCTAGCACCTCTTAGAACTTTACCTGCAGAGTCTCCGTGCCACAACCTACCCCCTCGCTGCCGTTTTCAAAGATTCCAAGGGGACAGGAAAGCACTTGTGGCAAGATCTTCCTCCCGGGCCTGGGGACAACTGCGCTGGCAGCACATTGACGATGTATGGACAAGAATCCAAGTGAAGTAAGAAAGAGCTCCGTGGAGTTCAGTTTTCCTCGCTAACTGCCCCTCGCTAGGTGTTCAGTTGTGCGCTTCCTCTGTTGTAGAGAGGATACATTGCTTTTGCTTTCAGGGGCTTCACGTACCCTGTAAATTCCTAGACTAGATCCAGTGCCGTCTCAGGTTTTGGAAAAGTGTCAATTAACAAAGCAAAATAAAAATTAGAGAAAATGAGGTGGGCAGTGTAGAGAAAACAAACAACCCTCCTCTACTTGGTGGCCCTGAGCGCTGACGGGGCAATAACTGTCCCCGTTTCCAACTCTCCCTGATGATCTGTGCAGAGATGTGCTGGGCCACCACCAGTGTGACTTGTTCCTCTTTCCTAGGCTGTGGATAAATATTTAGCTACAAACTTCAAAATAGAATAAAGCCAGACTTTTAGTTTATTTGAGAGGAAAGCTTAGTACCAGATACTTAAATCATTCAGGAGAAAAGACAGCCGAACCGGTTGTAAAACTAAAGATTAGCAAAGAGTCAATATGGATTTGCCCAGAGCCTGCCTTTTACTCTCCTCAGTAGGAAAAATGTTAATTCACTAAGAGTTAGATATTCTGAGCACTGGATCTGGATTCCCTGGGAAGGTCTGTTTTATTTCAGGAATACTTAGTTTGGCACAGGGAAAATGAAAATAAGTTTTATAAAAAATCGTGTCTGGGGATTTCTTTCCTCTCTGGAGATTTGGAGAAAAAAAAAAGACATTATGTCAAATAAAAAGCTTTGCATCATCACCTGGATTGTCAAATAAAAATGCAGAAAATAGGCTTTCCTGGCAGCTTGCGTCTCCCTTCAACGGCATACAAACAAAATCTCCAAAGGATAACCTATTTCCTTTTGTCAGATGAATAATTGGGAGACAGAAATTTAATTTATGTGTGTGTTCAACAGGAAATGGTACAGTACGGAATTAACATTTGTACACGAGGATCCTCGTTTTGCTACAGTCTGACAAATGTGAGAAAAAAGAGCTAATGGGTATTGTTCAGTGCTCTTTACAAAGTTCTACTACAGAGCTCAAAGTAGTTGTGCCTGGGAGCTCCAGTAGATTAAAGCTCAGGTGGAATGTGGGACCAGAGCGTCACACTCAGTAAACAGAATGTACCCAGCCTCTGCTCAGCACCCCAAGTTTCGCTTTCACTCAAGACGTTGGCATCTGACTCATGGTCCTTCTTCCATCCTCTGACCCAATGTGTCTTTTCAACAACCTTGGAACTTTCTCTGGTTCCACATAACAAACTCCCTCTATGGCCACAGCACAGGCCTGTCCTGCAGGAGGCTCTGATCACAACCTTAGTCTCCACGACAGCTCTCTAACCTGGTGGAGACCGCAAACGCTTGACTCCTGCTTTTCTTCCCATGTGGCAGTACCCTCCGTTGGGACTGACCTGAACATCGGGGCCAAGTTCAGTGCCCCTGATACTGAAGAAACTATGGTGCCTTTGTCCATAGAAAAAGTATAAGGAAGTCCAATTTTTGGTTTGTTTCTCATGGTAACCGTTTTAGTATTTGTAAGGAGAGGACAGGGAGGTAGCATGGGCACTATAATATCAATGTCTTTTCCATTATTTGGGGGCCCTGTATGGCCATGCTCTAAGTAGAATATATATATAGAATATATATATATAGATATATATATATCTATATATATATATATAGTTTTGTTTTTTTACTGGGGATTGAACCCAGAGGTGCTTAACATTGGGCCTCATCCCCAGCCCTTATAATTTTTTTATTTAGAGACAGGGTCTTGCTAAGTTGCTTAGGGCCTTGCTAAATTCCTGAGGCTGGCTTTGAATTTGGGATCCTCCTGCCCCAGCCTCCCGAGTTGCTAGGATTACAGGTGTGTACCACTGCACCCAGCTTGGAATCACTTTTTCACAAGTTTTCTCATTGCCACTGCACACTTGCTCTCCCACTGTCCTAGTCAAGTAAAACCTGACACCAGCTCGGTTGCCCTGCAAACTCAGAAGTCTCCGAATCTCCTGAGGTGTCTACCCACGGCAGCTCACTAAGCTTAGGTGTGACCCAGATTGCACACTGAAGGCCTCACCATGGGAAGCATTTCATCCACTGCAGGCCCATCCTCTCAGCTCACCTTCTCCATCTCCTCTGAGGCCTTTGGGAAATTCTGGAAACCTCCAGGCCTCTTGAGGCCCAGAGAGGGTTTGAAAGAAGAGGCTGGCCAAGGCTCTCGTTCTGCTGAGACCTGTCCTCCTGAGGGTGGTACTAGAATGCAGCTTCTCAAGGCTGCAAGGGGAACAGGGGTGGCTTTCCCTCTGGGGATTCTGGAGGGAAGCCGGTCATAGGGAGTCACTCTCCTAATATTCCTCCCTCCTCAATTGTCCCTTCAAACTCTCTTTCCTTAAAGGATAATTGTTCCTACATCTTGCAAACTTCTTTCCCCCTACGGGCTCCAAGATAGCCAGGTTCATCTTGTAGATTTTTTTTTTTTCTGTACCTAGCATTGTGCATGCTGGGTAAACACTCTACCACTGAGCTATATCCTCAGCCCCACTTCTAGTTATTTTAAGAAGAAAATTTTAGAATACAGAAAATGCTTTTGTCTTTCAAGAACTGGCTCTTGAAACTGAAAGCTCGAGTTTCAAAACTGTTGCTTTTTCTCCTTTGTTCTTTTTAAAAGGTCTATTTCATACATCACATCTGATCAATGACTGTGTTAGTCAGCTCTTCGTTGCTGTGATAAAGTGCTGAGAAAAACAACTCGGAGGAGGAAAGATTTATTTTGGCTCTTGGTTTCAGTTCATGCTTGGCTGACTCTATTGCTTTGGGCCTGAGATGAGGCAGAACATCATGGAAGAAGGGCATGACACAGAAAAGCTGTTCAGCCTGTGGCAGACAGGAAAGAGAGAGAGGGAGAGAGAGAGAAAGAGAGAAGCCAGGACAAGATAAAGTTCCTGAGGGCACACTGTGACTTACTCCCCCCAACCATGTCGCAACTGCCTGCAGCTTCCTCCACCTCCCAGTAGTTCATCCAGCTATGAATGGATTAATCCAGACAGATCAGAGCCCTCAGGACCCAATCACTTCCAAAAAGTCCCGCCTCTGGAAATTGCTGTCCTGGGGACCAAGCCTTCAACACATCAGTCTTTGGGGACACTTCATATCCAAACCATAAGAATGACTTTAAAAAAAAAATTCTTTTTCTGAATTATATCTCACCTCCCCCTGAAACAAGCTTCATGAGTTAAAGATGTTTTGGACTGTGAAAAAAAGTAGAGAAATAAGAAATATAGTAGTAGCTCTAGGAGAAATATATGTGCACTCCCCCCAGCCTCCCTCACTCCCCACCTCAGCTGTGGGCTGTTGGGTTTTATTTGATTTTGATGGTGCGTGAAACAACATTTAACTAGTTACCAATGATTTCAACTGGATGATTTACTCTAAAAAGCTATATTTCTGCTTTCTGCGAAAGTGTGGCTATGCTGGGCTGTGGGGGTCACTCGGGATCCACCTTGGAAAATTCTCCCTCCCCAGTTTACTGGCAACCCCTGCCGATTGCCTCCTGCATGGGCTGTAGGGCCCAGCCATGGATGGCACCTGTACCCTGGCAGCACCATCACTTAGCCTCAATGGCCTTCTTCTTGTAAGCTATTCCAGACCTTTGCACCTTCCTTAAACTCCCTACCTTCTCTGATACTCATTCCCCTAAACTCTCATCAGATGACCAACGTTTTTTGAGAAATCTGAGGCTTTAATTACTGAATTGTCTATCTACTGTCCAACCTGCTTTCTTTTCTACATCTGTACAAATCTCTTGTCACTCTCAGAGACTAGAATGGTCCTCCCTTTGGTCTTTAGTTATGTTGTTTTAAATCTGTTAAAATAACATAGTTTTATAACTATTCAAAGTTAAAGGCAAAAGTCATCCCCCTATAAGCCCACAATAATACCACTGCCCCAAAATCAATACTATCAAATATTTGGTACATGTTCTTCCAATTTATGTTCACACAGAGTCACCCCTCTAAATATATATTTATATGCATACCTTATTATATTTTCCCAAAATAGTGATTGCATATTGCTGTACAATTTGTCTTTTTCTATTTGACAGTGACTGTGAATGTCTTTGCGGTAGTACATATATATCTACTCTTTCAGTGGCTGTTCAATGTTCCATGGATTTGAATGTATCCTATTTGTTAAAATATTTTTAAAAATTACAATGCAATCATTGTAAAAGTAATCCAAATTATACAGAAATGGACAATGTGAAATATTCTTCCCTTATGTTCCTGCTTGCATTCTCTAAGGGTTAACTATTATTAACAACTTACTTGGAATCTTTACAAATTTTTTTAAAGTTGAGTTTAAAGAAGCAATTTTTACACTGACTAACATTCACCCTTTGTAGTGTATAGCCATAGCTGTAAATTGGTAAAAATACATATAATTATGTAACCATCACTGCAATTGAGAGATGAAACACTTCTATCACCACAAAAAACTTTCCTCGTGTCCCTTGTGGTCATCCCCTCCCTGATGCCCAGCCCTAGCAACTTTTGATCTGTTTTCTATTCCTATAGTTTTGATTTTTCTACAGATCACTGTTATTGTTTGGATCTTAAATGTCCCCCAAAGGCTCATATGGTAAAGGCTTGGTTGCCAGGATTGGTGCTATTGGGAGGTGGTGGAACCTTTAAGAGGTGGGGCCTCCTTGGAGGAAGTTAGGTCATAGGGGGCATGCCCTTGAAGAATATAGACCCCAGCTACTTCCTCTCTGTCTTTTTGCTTCCTGACCACCATGAGATGAACAGTTCTCTGCCACATGCTCCCACTCGATCTTGTAGTACTGCCATGCCATAGGCCCAAAGGCCACAGGACCAAGAGACCATAGACTGAAACTTCTGAAACCATGAGCCAAAACAAATCTTTCCTCTTTGTAAGTCAATTTTCTTAGGTCTTTTACCACAGCAATGGAAAGATCACTAAAACAGTCACATAAATGGAATTATACAATGTGTAGCCTTTTGAGTATGTCTTCTCATTTAGCACAATGCATTTGAGATTCATCCATGCTGATGTACTAGATCCTTATTTTACCTAGCACATAGAAATGAATTTTGTTCCATAAATGGGATCAAAATATTTAGCTATTTTCCTTTTTTTGCTTGCTTACTTAAATATTATAAACCCACTTATATATAATTTATTATATCTAAACCTAATTGTTTTTGTTTCTAATAGTATTCCATTGTACACTTGCTGCCTGGTGTAGTTAAGCATTTTTGTCTTAGTGGACATTCAGGTCAAGCCCAATTTGTCAACATTGCAGGCAAGTAAAAAAGTATGAACAAGTAAAATATACACCTGTTTAGAATTATGCATGTGTAGATGTATTCTTAGAACTGCTCAAAGATACACTTAAATTTTGATATGCTTCTGAATTCCTCTCTAAAAGTGTTGTATATATTTAAACTTCTTCAACCTGTATCTTTTTTCCATAGCCTTACCAACAACAGATACCAATCTGTCTAATTTTTGTCTATATTATCAGTAAAATTTTGACATCTTATTTGCATATCTCTCATCTCTAATGAGGTTGATTTTTAAGAAATACATGTATTGGGGGCTGGAGCGGTGGCTCAGCGGTTTCGGCACTTGCCTGCCAAGCATGAGGACCCAGGTTCAAACCCCAGCACCATGTACACAACTGAGTGTTGGAGCAACTAAGGCCATGTGAAAAACTAAATAAAATTGTTTCTCTCTTTCTCTGTCTCTGTCACTGTCCCTCTCTCTTAAAAAAAAAAAAAGAAATACATATATTATCTATTTGATTTTTGTCTTCTATGAAATAACAGTTTTCAACTTTTGTACATTCTTCTATTAGGAATTCTTTCCTTCTAATTATTATTTTTTCATCTGGTTTCTGTTTTTCCTCCACTTAATTGTGTATGTGGTGCTGGGGTTTGAACTTGGGTCCTTGTGCATGACATGCAAGTTCTCTACCACTGAGCCACCTCTCCAGCCACTGAAGGAATTCTTTATGTACTAGGTAAACTAAAAACGTTTTTCCATCTGGGTGTCCCAGTAACGCTGGAGGCTAAGGATGGAGGATTGCAAATTTGAGACCAGCCTCAGCAATTCAATGAGAACTTGTCTGAAAATAAAAAATAAAAAGGTTGGGGATGTAGCTCAGTGGTAGGGGGCCTTTGGGTTCCATCCCTAGGAATAAAAAAAATCATATATGTATATATATATATACACACACATGTTATATATCTTATATAATATATTATATACATATATGAACTATTTTCCAGGTTTTGTTTAGCAGTCTATAGGATTTGCATGTTTTTGATATCAATTCTATAACATTTTTCTTTATAATGTCTGAAAATCATTATGTAGGAAAATCTTTGTCAGTCCAAATTTTAAAGCCATTTTCAAATCCAGAGCTAAGCGAAACTAATCCTTTGCTGAGAGACACAGAAGTTGTTTCAACGTTTCTGTCTTACAAGCAATACTGTCTTGAACGCTCCTGGTACATATATCTCTTTGCCTTTGAAAGATCTTGTACATTTTTTTCCTCCTTATGTGAGCATATTGGTAAGTTTTTTTGATGTGATGTAAATTCCTGCATCAAAGGATAGGCCTATTTTAAAATTTGTGTATCTATGCTCTGGAATTCCTGTCCATTAGCCTCTTTGGGGACCTTGTTCTATCAGGGAATACTTCTCTTTCATTAATCTCTGGCTTCTTCTAATCCAAGAACTTTCGCTTTAGCCTACAGGTGCGCTCCGGGTGCACCTTCTCAGACTCAGCGGAATAAAACAAACGGCTTTCCTCCACGAGTCCGCCTTTCCTTCTGGCTGCCAGCGCAGCTCTCTTCTCAGCCAACCTGTTGAAAGCTGATCTGCTTCTCCTCACTGTATGTTACTGCCATCTGGTTTCTACCCTTGCACAACACTGATGCGATGTGACTGTGGACAAGGTGCCCAGGGATCTCCCAGTGGCTTAGTCAACTCCTCTTTAACTGCCAACGACTCCCTCTTCCCTGAAGCTCTCCGAACACCTTCGCCACCTCCAGCTGGCTTTTGTTCTTGGTATCCCCTTTCCTGATCAGACGTCACGCTCCATCTCCTTCTCCCGGTGTCCCTTCCATCAGCTTTGGTGTTTGCAGGGCTGTGTTCTTGATTAAATGCTTTCCTTTCCACACACGTTCACCCCATCAAATGTTCTGGCTCTCACTGACTTTATGCCAGCAATGAACACAGTAGACTGAATAACAGTCCTCAAAAAAATCCAGGTCCTCATCTCCGGGACTGTGAATGTTGCTCTTATGTGGCAAAAGGGACTTTGCAGATGTGGCTAAATCAAGGATCCGGAGGTGGGGTTGTCTTTGATTATCTGTGTAGACCTGATATAATCACAAGGGTGCTCATGAAAGGGAGGCAGAGGGAGAGTTGACTACAGCAGAAGAAAGCCGTGTGACTCTGGGAGTAAGATGCCACACTGCTGTTTTGCAGATGGAGGCAGGGCCAGGAGCTGAGGAAAGAAGCCAGACAGGACTCTCCCCTGTGGCCCCCACAGGGCAGTCCTGCTGACCGCTGGATTTAGACATTGAGACAGATTTCACACTTCTGCCCTCCAAATCTGTAAGAGGATAAATTCATGTTGTTTGAAGCCACTAAGCTTGTGGGGATTTGTCACAGCAGCAGTGGGAAGTGAATACAATGCTCGCATTTCCTCTCTCAGACCAGAACTCTCCTCTTGCTCATCACAGCCATAGCTGCATCTGCTCGTATCCCCCCATTTGCCATGACCCAAGAAGAATTCCTCCCTTTGCCTTCCGTATTTCTTGGCTTCACTTAATGGAACTGCCATTCCTGGAGTCACACACGTCAGATCAAAGGGTCTTTCTGGTCTCTTTCATTCACAACCAACAATCATGAAGTCTGCTGTGTGGACCACCCAAACCTTCCAAAATGTGCCTCCTCCCCTCTTCCCGCTGGCTCTCTGCCTATGGATTTATCGCCTCCTCGAATCTTCCCTCTGCATCAAAGCCAAGATGGGCTTTCTTTTTTTTTTTTTTAAATGAATTTTTTTTTTTTGAAGAGAGGGCCAATTTTATTTTTTCATCTGGTTTTTGTTTTTCCTCCACTTAATTGTGTATATGGTGCTGGGGATTGAACTGGGTCCTCACACATGCCAGGCAAGTGCTCTACTGCTGAGCCACCTCTCCAGCTCCTGAGATGAGCAAACCTGACCAGGATCCTCTCCACAACCACTGTTCAGAGTGGCAGGTCTCAGGAGGCTCTCCCTTCTGCAGCCACATCTGCTGTTCCCTGCCTTGCACTCAACCACATTAAGCCATTTGCCATTTCCTTACCCACACTGGGCACTTCATGTCTTCATGGAACGTTATGACCTTTGTGACCTTCACTTGTGCTGCCCCTGTTCTCCTTCTTCTGGTCTTCACCCCCTGGCTCATTTTCTCTAAAGAGGCAGGATTGAGCCTCCTTTCTTTATCATCCTGTAGTGTATGGCAGTCCACGTTAAAACACCGAGCAACTGAAGTCCAGGACCAATGTCTTATTCATCTTTTAAAGCTCCATGGTTTGCACAAGGCTCAGTGAATGTTGAACTGAACTAAATTGCATTGCTGATCAAATTTGAAAAGAAAGTATTTCATTTTCAAATTTGAAAAGAAAGTATTTCAGGAATATAGAAACTTTTTTTTTTCGTATTGGAGACTGAGCCCAGTGGTCACTGAGCTACATTCCCAGACATTTTTATTTTTTTGTTTTGAGATAGGGTCTTGCTAAGTTGTCAAGGATAACTTTGAACTTGCCATCCCTCTGCTGCCTCAGCCTCCTGAGTCACTGGGATTATAAGCATGTGCCAATGCATCTGGCAAAACTTTTCTTTTATAAACTTAATCTTCTCCGACAGTCTTGGGCTGCGGGCATGTATAACAAAGAGCAGAAGTATAAAACAAATATAGTCTAAAAATTAAAAAAGGAATAATGAGAACATAAGTTAATTCTGGCTGATCCATCTTCTCAGTGTTCTTTCAAGAAAAATATTAGAAGTTTTAGTTTTCCTTGATTCTCAATACTCGTCAGAATATTTTAAAAAATGTCCAGACATTTTGAATTTGACCTTTGACAACCTTAGAAGTTGACTTTTCTAGTTATCTGTGAAATGCAAATTCAAAGCACAGTTAATTGGACCCACAGTCAAGTGTTGGGGTCGGGTCTACTTTCTGTGTAAACAAGCAGAAGCAGCTAGTCTGTTCATCTCTTTATAGACAGGGTGGCATCCTAAAGCGACAATGGAATGATGAGATCCACAGGATATCACTGCTGCAGGACCAAAGCACAGCACAGAATAGTGGGTACAAACAGCCCAATTGATAAATGGGCCAAAGAGCTAAATAGAGACTTCTCACCAGAGGACATTGATCAAGCCAATGAATACATGAGAAAGTGCTCTAAATCATTAGTAATCAGAGAAATGCAAATGAAAACCACATTAAGATATCACCTTACACCAGTCAGAATGGCAAAGATGAAGAAAATAAACAACAATAGATGCTGG
>PVKS010017859.1:0-41190 GCA_004027875.1 Aplodontia rufa
CAGAATGGCAAAGTTGAAGAAAATAAACAATAGATGCTGGAGGGGCTGTGGAGAGATAGGCACACTAACACACTGTTGGTGGAGCTGCAGACTGGTACAGTCCCTCTGGAAAGCAGTGTGGAGAATCCTCAAAAAACTAGGCATGAGTCCACCGTACAATCCTGCTATTCCATTCCTGGGTATCTTTCCATGGGACTTAGAATCAGCACATTATAGTGACACAGCAATATCTATGTTCATAGCAGCTCAATTTACTATTGCTAGACTATGGAAACAGCCCAGATATCCCTCACTGGATGAATGGATCCAAAAACTGTGGTACATATATACCTTGGAATTTTACACAGCAGTTAGAAACAATGATATTGCAGCCTTTGAAGGTGTATGGATGGCTATGGAAGAAATTATGCTGAGTAAAATCAGCTTAACCCAGAGAACCAAGAGTTAAATGTGTCAACTCATCTGTGGAGGTTGGAACTAGACCCTGGCCATTCAGAAAGGTGGTTTATTATCATGTGTTAAATCCAGATAAGGTGTAATATTATACAGTCTGACACATTTTTAGAGATATTGTGGGTAAGGGAAGGGAGGGATATGGGTGGAAAATTGGGGGGGTCACTAGTAGGGTTAAATTCCATTATCCAGGAACTATACATATTTTATATTTTTTGGTTAAAAATTTGTATGGTTGGGGTTGGGGATTTAGCTCAGTGGCAGAGTGCTTGCCTAGTATGTGCAAGGCTCCGAGTTCGGTCCTCAGCTCTAAAAAAAAAAAAAAAAAAAAAACCAGAACCGAAGACCAGTGCAACAGAATTGAAGATCCTGAGAAAAAACTCCGTATCTTAAACTATGTGATATTTGATAAAGGGTGCAAAAGCATAGTGTGGAAGAAAGATAGCCTGTTCAACAAATAGTGTTGGAGAAATTGGACAGCCATGTGTAGACAACTGAAGCTGGATCCTTATCTTTCACCCTGCACAAAAAATAAATCAAAATGGGTCAAAGATCTGGATATTAAGCCAACAACTTTAAACTTACTAGAAAAAGAAGTAGGGTCATCACTACTCCATATAGGAGTTGGCGGTGCCTTCCTTAACAAAACTCGCATGGCTCAAGCACTAAAGTCAAGAATAAATGAATGGGATGCAATTAAATTAAAAAGTTTTTGCACAGCTAAAGAGTTAGTCAAGAGCACTAATAGAGAACCTACAGAATGGGAGAAAACCTTTGCCTGCTGCACCTCAGACAGAGGGCTAATATCCAGCATATACAAAGAACTAAAAAAGCTAAACTCCAAAATCACAAGTAATCCAATCAATAAATGGGCTACAGATCTGAAAAGTAACTTCTCACCAGAGGAAGTCCAGAAAGCCCATAAATATATGAGAAAATGCTCTACATCATTAGCTATCAGGGAAATGCAAATCAAAACTACAATGAGATTCCTCCTCCCTCCTGTTAGAGTGGCAAAAAAGGAAAAATTCAAACAATGACATATTCTGGAGGGGATGTGGGAAAAGAGGAACACTGTCACACTGCCGTTTGGACTACAAACTGGTTCAGCAAATCTGGAAAGCAGTGTAGAGACTCCTTAAAAAATTAGGGCTAGAACAACCTTATGACCCAGTTATCCCACTCCTGGGTATTTTCCCAAAAAAGTTAGAATCAGCATATTATAGTGATGTGGCTTCATCAATGTATATAGCTGCTCAATTTAGTATTGCTAGACTATGGAACCAACCCAGATGCCCTTCACGTGACGAATGGATACAAAAATTTTGGTACATATATACAGTGGAATACCACTCGGCCATTAGAGAAGATGATATTATGGCTTTTGAAATCAAATGGATGGAGATGGAAAGAATTACGCTAAGTGAAGTATCCCAATCTCAGAGACTCAAGGGCCGAATGGTTTTTCTCATCTGTTGAAGCTTGAATACATCGGGAAGCAGTGTGTTAGAGAGCTAAGCTAATAATAAACTCAAATTGTATGATTCTTTATGCAAACAGGTGTATGATTGCCTAGGATACCTGGAGGCATAGGGTGGGGGACAGGGTGGAGGAAGGGCTTAGGAAGTATATCTAGGAGACTGGAGGGTGATAATATGGGGGAATCATCTCAAAAGGATATCTCTGACCTCCACGAGATATCCATTCAACTTAGAGGGTCTTCTGGGGGAAACAGCAACATGGGGAACCCAAGCGGGGCATCCATGACATGGCATTAGCCTTGGATAACTAAGTATATATACATGTGTTCTTAATTATTTGACAATGTTTCCCCCTCAATTTTTAATTCCATATTCACCTAATTCAAAAAAAAGGGGGGGAAAAGAACTTACTGGGAGTGATGGGTCACATTTGTAATCCAAGTGGCTCTGGAGGCTGAGGCAGGAAGATTATAAGTTCAAAGCCAGCCTCAGTAATATAACAAAGCCCTAAGCAATTTAGCAAGACTCTGTTTCAAAATAAAAAAAAATGAAAAATAAAAAGTCTGAAGATTTGATTCAATGTTTAAAAGCTCCTGGGTTCAGTCTCTAGTACCAAATAAATAAATTAATACATATAATTTATAAAAGAAAGAAGAGAAAATGAAAAAGCACCTCTTTACCCTAAAATGAAGATTATAGGGTTAAACTACCTTAATCAAGTAATCAAAACTACCAGAGATGACACAAACCAAAATCAAGATCCCTCTAACATAATACACTTAATGCAATACAATATCACTTCTTTCATGTTTGCAAAATAAAACATACAATTTAAATGTAATCCTGAGGATTATCAGATTGACCACATTGTGGAACATTTTACAACAAAAGGACTTGTACTTTCCAAAAAGGATAAGTTCAGTAAATGAAAGCCTTTGAATTACTGAAGGTTAAAAGAAAAGCAAGAGTTATGAAAATTGATTGTAACATGCCATATAGGATTTCTTGAATACACAACTTATTTTAGTTTTATTTCTTTATACTAAAAAATTATTAATGAATTGATAAATCAGAAAAGATCTATCAAACAGTTAATACTATTAGATGAATGTTGCTATCATTTTGATATTTGCCAGATTTTTTAAGAAACTAATTTTTAGGAAATACAAATGGAAATGTTTAGAGGCATAGAGATATTATGACTGCAATTTATGCTAAAGTGATTATAAAGCTATGTTATTATTGTGAATGCAACATTTATTGAAATAAATTTGTGAAAAACTTGTGATCTGACCCGGTGTAGTTTTTTCCCATGAAGTTCAGCCTTTACTTCCTGCTAGTGGAGATAATATTATGTCTGTCCTCTTCCTTTGTCCATACATAATCCCAAACAATCAGTTTCAGTTTTTCCCACTTATCTCTGGTAATGCTAATTATGAATTTTCCCTTAGGTTCATACTACATTTGCTGATGAAATTAAGTTTCTAGCCTTAATTGAACTGCAGTTATGAATTTATTATTTTATAGCTAATTTTGTGTGTTCATCCTATTTTTAAAAAAATTTCAAGGTCAGGAAGAATGCTCTTCTTCATTTTTTTATAGAAATTATTAAATGTCTTCTATTTAATTGCATTTTATATATCAATTTAATGTTTGTGTGTGTGTGTATATATATATATATATATATATACTTCAGAACTAATAGGCAGTCTTATATGTCATAATACTTGCCATCCATATGCATTATCCTGCCACCAATTCAAACATGCTGTTGAAAGAGTTATGAAGCCTGACTTAGAGACAGAGAAAGTTTATTATTTGAAGCAGATAGTGTAGGCCAACATTTGCTCTGATTTCACAAGTTAAAACAGATAAGGTGACTTGAAGAGAGATAAATGAAACTTAAAAAAAATAAGTTTTTATAACAATAGATGACCCTTGAGTTTAGGATCTCAGCTTTTTAATAACAGACATTAGGCATACCTGCATTAAAGATACTATTATTTACATGATATTTCATATTTTATTGGTGCATTATAGTTTTACATACTGAGGAGATTTGTATGTGTACATGCCCACAATATAACAAAATAATTTGACTAATATAATTTCCCAGTATTTCCTCTTCTCTCCCCTCTTCTCATCCCATGATCCCTTCACTCTACTATACTATTCTCCCTTTGATTTTATGAGATTTGCTCCCACATTTCTTTTCTCCTCTCTAACTTCTGTATATGATAGAAAACAAGATGCTTTACTTGGCTTATTTTGTTTAATATAATATTCTCAAGTTTGAATCCATTTCCTGCAAATGACATAAGTACATTCTTCTTTACAGTTGAGTATAACTCCACTATGTACATATACCACATAGTTTGGCTATTGCAAATTGTGCTGTTATGAACATGGGTGTATATGTATCAATATAGTATGATGACTTTAATCCTATAGGATAAATACCTAGGAGTGAAGCAGGAAGAAATCTCAGTCTACTTTTGATTTGCATTTTCCAAATTGTTGATGATGTTGGACACATTTTCATATATTTGTTAACCATTTGTATTTCTTCTTTTGAGAAGTCTCTGCTAAGTTCAATTGCCCATTTATTAATTGGATTATTTTATTTTATTTTTTGAAGTTTTTGAGTTTTTATATACTCTGAATATTAGTTTTCTGTCAGAAGAATAGCTATAAAAGATTTTATTCCCTTCTGTAGGTTGTTAATTTGTTTCCTTTGCTGTGCAGAAGCTTTTTAACTTCATGTCATCCTGTTCACTGAATATTGGCATTATTTCCTGAATTCTGTTGAGCATGTTGTTGCATGAGCCTATATGTTGGATATGATCGAGTGTTGGGCCTACATTTTTCTTTCTTTCCTTTTTTTGTGAGAGAGAAAGAAAAAGAGAATCAATTTTTATTTAGTTTTTCATGTGGCCATCATTGCTCTGACATTGCGTTGTGTACTTAGTGCTGGGGTTTGAACCTACGTCCTCATGGATTCCAAGCCAATCCCATAACCGCTGAGCCACTGCTCCATCCCCCCTATGATTTATTTTAGGTATTGCATAGTTTCTGGTCTAATTTCCAGGTCATTGATCCATTTTGAGTTGATTTTTGTGCAGGCTGAGAGATGTAGGTCTAGTCTCATTCTTCTACTTATGGATGACCAATTTTCCCAGTACCATTTGTAAAGAAGGGTCTTTTCTGTTGTGTATATTTTTGACACCTTGTCAAGGATAGGATGATATTATCTCTGAAGACACTGTTTCTTTTTTTCCAAGGCTGTAATAAAGCCTGCTCTTTGCTTGGAGGGTACACACCTACTATATCCATTTTCTGAGGGTGCTTATGATATAAGCAGACATATCTGAGAAATAGCCTGGAACGAAGACATCAATGACTGTTCTCATAAGTAATGCAGATATTGAGAGAGTCATGGAGACCTGACTCTCATCAATATCCACCTAATAATCCTTCATTATCCCGGATTCTGGTGAATTTTTCTGAATATGTTTGTGCCTCTTAATAATGGGATGAACATTGTCTGTCAAAATTCATTTAACTTATCTCATTCATAACATAATTGAACTAAGGTAATTATCGATGGAATTCTAAGGAAAAACATGAGGCTCAACCTTGCCCATCAGTGCCCAAGTTCCACAAATCCCATTAACTCTCCTGAGCACTTTAGAAAGTGCAATGTAGTACTTCCTTCTTTTTCTGAATTCATCTCTGCATCTATTCTGAGGAATTAATCCCAATGCAATAAAAGCTGCTTACAATAGAACATTTTTTGCCAATTTCTTAACAACAGTCATCTCTATCATCTATAACAACCAAACTGAAATGAAGCTGAACAAATTACTTCCAAGCAGATGTTAATCTTTGAATACATTAAATTTATGAACATATTTTGTGCCATCATTTTTAATTGGATAGTTCTTACGGTAGGGACCACTACCTAATGTGTAAATGTAAATACAAGTTCATTTACTCCTCTACTGAAGTTTACCCAATGAATCAAGTAGATCCTCATTTTAGATATATCAGTCTGAGGGATGGGTTTGCGTAAGTGAATGTAGTCTATATTATTGGTGCAACTGCCTGAGAACAATTGATCCATCCTGCCCTATTTGATCACAGTACCCAAAGTGTAGTTTTGATCTTCTCCATGGAATTATGGAGCAATGTCTTTGAGAAAGGGAGTTGCAAAGATACCCTATGATTTTTGACAATGTTTTCCATGGGAGGTTAAGGAGTTGGGTGTGTACCTTGTTATTTTTGATAGACTCATTTGTATGGTTAAGGGTGAGGAGAACAGAACATCGTGTTTTCGGTGGAGAACAATAGATTTGGAAATATATTTAAAAAGTAAGTGGGACAGATGCTTCCTCTTTACCACCAAAAGGTCACTGTGTCCCCACTCATGGAGATTATTTCCTCTTGTTTCCAATCACACTCTGCCTGCACTCAGAATTTTTATCAAGAAAGAACAGGTACAAGAAGGACAGAGTTAATAAAAATTATTATATTGTATACTTCAGTGCATATGGGCCACTGTAGAAGGACTCAGCAAGCACTTAAATCAGGGAAATCATCACTATCATTAGACCATTCAGTGAGAACCAGGAAAGTTAAATTGTAGAATCAGAGCTGTTTGAATACCTTACACACATCTTTGGTCAGATTGATACCTGTAAAGTTATATAATAAAAATGCAGGCTTGAAATTGCCATTAAAGAATGAAAGAAGCATCATACTAAGGAACCACCAGAATGAAGGGCCTCTTCCACATAGACCCTGCCTTCTAGCTTTGTCCTCACAGAAGAGGGGCGAACTAACACTCTAATACCTCTTTTATATAATAATTTTGATGGATTTGCCCATGTGACATAATTTTTTCCAAGAAGCTCTTTCTCAGGATTTCAACATATGAATTTCAGAGTGACACATTCATATAATATCAAATCAGTGATCCTGTTTCCCAAAATGGACTAAATAATTTAAATTTATAGCGAACATTGAGAAATAGCTATACTTCCTCCAAACATTTTCTTCAATGATTTGACCATTCTATATTCTTTTTATTTCCATATAAATTTCAGAAATAATTGTAATATTTTAAGCATCCATGAATATATTGAAATAACTATGAAACTGTAGTTTATTGTGGGAGAAATATGACAATATTGAGCTTCTAATGTATAAGTGTGGTTTATTATTTATTCTAATTACACTGATTGTCCTAAAGTTTGTATATTGCAAAATGTAATATATCTTTAGGGTTTACTTCCAGTTTTTTGATATTTGATGTATTCATAAATGTATTTTTAACTATAATTTTTTATATTTTTTGCCAAATGTAATTTTCTTTTCTTACCAATAACATATGCTCTCTCAGAGTGTAAAGACAAAAGCAATACAGCAATGTATGCTCTGGAATAGTTCCTAATGGAGAACAGCTTTTTTACCCATTCAACTAGATGATTTTCATTTGAGTTAACTTACAGTGTAGTGTAATTATCATCCTCTCACTGCTTTCTCATTTTTTTCCAGTGGAAATAAGAGTGATGTTTTTTTTTTTTTTCAGGACTGAGGCGCTAACTTGGGGCATGCTGGGCAAGCGCTCTGCCACTGAGCTAAATTCCCATCCCCAAGAGTGATTTTTCTGATTGTTAAATTTTGAAAAAGAACTGTTCAAAAGTTTTCTGTTTTTCTTTATCTTTTTTTAAAGTGAAGGAAGAAGATATAACCAATTTTATTTTTCATCTGGCTTTTATATTTCCAAAACTTAGTTGTATAAATGGTGCTGGAGTTCGAACCCAGGTCCTTGTGCATGTCAGGAAGCACTCTACCACTGAGCCACCATTCTAGGCCTGAAAAGCTTTTTTTGCTGTGGTTAGCTATGCCTTCTACATAGCAGCTGTATTTGGTCTCCTCTTTCTACATGGTAAGTGACTTACTTCTCTCTGGGAGTACTGTAGTTGTACACCTGAGTTTGTCATCCCAGGTAAGTCTGCTAAACTTCCAAAAGAAGTCATTAGTAAATTTATTTAGCCAGAATCTCAAACCAAAATTTTTACATCACATTTATAAAATCTCTGTTCTTTAGTTCTTCGTTATAGAGGTAAATAATTTTTCGTTAGCTAAGATTCCATCATGCTGCACTCTGTTTCTGTTTCTTTTACTGCATTTATCTAATCTATCATATATTTTTGCAATTTCAATTGACCAATTTTTTGATAATTTTCAAGTGGTAAAAAATAGATATCTTCTATTATATACCTTTCAATTATAGAGTAGACAACGAAAAATTAAGTAATCACACAAAAATGTCTCTTTATAATTGTAATAATTGGCAATTAAAAAAAACAGGGTAATATGATATACATAAGGTTTGGATTAGGTGATGATAGGTTCATGAATCTTTCTCTGACAGTGACCATCAGGATATCTAAAGAACGGATAGCATTTTATTGTTGTTTATTATTAGTTTCAGAGCAACATAAAGAACAAAAAGTTGTTACTTTGATCTGGACACTATTTTTCTCTATGTGTAGTTTGAATGAACTGACTGGGTGGTAACTGTAGGCAGGTGGGGCATAGCTGGAGGAAATGGGTTACTGAATATGCACCCTGAAAGTGTGCACCTTCCTTGTGGCCACTTTATTTCTCTCTCTCTCAGCTTCTTGACCTGGCCATGAGCTGAGCAGCTTTCAACTGCTGGTCCTTCTCCCGAGATGTTCTGCTTCACTTCCAGTCCAAAGCAATGGGATTGGCCATCTATGGAATGAGACCTCTGAAACTCTGAGCTCCAAATAACTTTTCCTCCTCCAAGATGATATTTTCAGGGATTTTGGGCACAGTGATGCAAAAGCTAACTTAAATATATGGTTATATAAAAAGTGCCTTAAAAATAACAGGTGATAGGCTGTGCCCTCAATGAATGTAAAGACACACTAAACATATACTATATTATTCAAGTCTACTTCAATTTTATAGATGTCATTTTATATAATTTTTAATTTTTTCCATGAAATTCTTTTAAATCACAAATTTGCATCTTTGTTTTAATTTCTTTTGTTTTACCTAAGTATGTCTTTTAAATTGCATTTATTTATGTTCTTACATCTTACTACATGTATTGTCTTTAACTGATTTATGTTTTTTTTTTCTTTTTCTTTTTTGCTTAAGCACTAAGCATCATCACCATCCTCACACACTTGCTGAAAATGACTTTGAACCTGTAATCCTCCTGCCTCAGTCTCCAGAGCTGCTAGAATTACCTGTGTATATCCATTAGCCCAGTTTGGGGTGTATATCTTATTTTCTTCCAGATATATAATACTCAAGAGAAGAAAATAAAATTTTCAAGTCTATATAACAGTAGCTAATCACAAACTTCAATGAATTATTGTCAAGAGTTTTCCAAAAGGTGTATGACTTGAGATGTCATATATAATAGCATCTCAAATAACTTTAAAAATCACTATGTGTCACTGGTTCCTGGATGCCAAACTGGAACAATAATTAAAGAGCAGAGTCAAATGAGGAAATGAGGGCTACATGTTTATATTTTTGAAGTTTTAACTTTTGTATATTTGAGAAACAAAATGAACTTTAATTTCTGACTTCAGTGTAAATCTCCCATATCCTATGACCCCTGAAGACTACAGGATAGAAGCACGAGATTGCATTTGTATTCCCAAATACTTGAAATATACTGACTTTTAATAAAACAAAGCCTAAAATTGAAGTATGTTAACTGAGAAAGTTGCTTTATTTTTAAGTAGTCAGACTGTTTTCCGATTCATTTCTTCATTAACCTTTTATTTATGTACTCTGTTCATATAAAAATAGTTATCCTTACTTTTCCTCAGAACAGATCTTGAAGAATGAATATAAAGCTATCCTATATGTACCTGAGCAGAAAAAAATCTGTGAGGCTGGAGAGGTGGCTCAGCACTTACAGTGCTTGCCCGGCATGCACGAGTACACTCTCTCTCCTCTCTCTAACTGTCCCTCTCTCTTAAAAAAACTGCATATCTTGTAGACATTTTATTTTGTCATGCACAAAAAAATATATACTGACACATTTTCTTGGAGTATTTTCCAACATGCTGTGCTGTCATGCTAATGTGTTTGTTCTAAGAGTCTCTTATACTTCATTATTTTTACTAATTATCAGATTGTTCTTTGTGACATATTAATGAAATTGTTTGAATTTAGGATGAAAAATGTATACAGATTTAAAATAATTACTGTGTTGTCTTTAATGAGTTTTGCATCCTTTTTTCTCGGAACCAAACAAAAAATAAAATAAAAATTCAAATATTGCCTAAATAGTCATTTGACATACTTGCTTTGTCTGATCACCTGTCCTTTCTTTCTTCTTTGGCAATATTGATGAAGGTATCAGTTTGGTACAACTTCCCTTTATCTCAGCATTTTAGCAATTTTCATCCAGAATGTGGGTGGCATAATGAATTGAAGGCAAGTTTCCGGATACCTATGAGTTCTTTTGCCAAGTTGAATCAACTGTTCTGACTTTCACAGTGATGAAGTGTCAGAAGTGAATACATTGATTACTTAATGGGTTCTCAACTTTCAAATATTTTATTCAATCAAACAGTTTCATAATTTTAATTTTCTTTTGTAGGTCAATCTCTTAATATTGAAATTGTTTATAAGTTGATTGTATTCCTTTCATAGAGATTGTGTATTATGGTCCTAGTTACACATTTGTCCTTGAAAAATTTTACTAGTAAAATTAAGCCAAGCTGAATCATGGATAATATAAATGAGTATCAGATTGGCTAGGGTAGAAGCAATCTTCATAATGGACTGTAAGTTACAACCCCTGGGAAATGAGATGGTCAGAAAATGAACTCAAGTTAAAACTAATACAAAGGTAGCCAATGTGAGCCTACAGGGCTTAGTTTTCTCTCATTAAGTGATTGCTTTCAACTTGCCAGTTGATTGGAAATAAAAGGAACACAAAAGCATGTGCCCTTCAATATTTAACAAACTGTCTAAAATTGTTTCATTTAGTAACTAGAGGAAGCACAGTAACTTCAAACTTAATTTTAAATGACTATTATAAATGTCTAAAAAATTCTACTAAATATTAGACACGACTACAAAATTTTATTTCAGAAAATATTTTCTGAGAAAATATTTTAAATGGATACTTTAACAATTTATTCCTCAATTAAATTAATGACTTAATTAACAGAAAAGTTGTGGTTTGGGTATTATACTTTATATGCTGTAAATGACAATTCTTAATATCTTAAAATAATCAGGAATATAGAATCACTAGTAGTTTAACACTTGCAACTATTTTACAGATAATAAATACATTTTGGGAAATAATTTCAGACTTTAATGCATATTTAATTTAATGTTAGCCAAGATATTTTCTCATATAGGGAAGGGTGGTTAGATTCTTAATGAGGGACAGATTTTTAGGTAAGTAACCCTCAAGTTCCCAAATTCATACATGAGAAATAAACTTTCATTTTGTTTAGCAACTAATATTTTGTAATTTCTTTTTCAGCAATTAATATTGATTTTATCTGAATATACAGTATTTTATTATTCTAGGTTTCATCTATTGAGGATTAAGTTAATATATCCTTTTATCTCTGGTTTACAGTTATCAAATCAAATAATTGGTGACACAAGCAATTGAAAACCTGCAGTTCCTCCCTTTTTTTAAAAAAATTTTTATTCTGTAGATTAAAGTGACTTTTGGAGAAATTATGTAAAATATTATTTTTTTCCTGTTACAACAAATACGCTTATACCCAGATAATTATGTAAATGTCTTACTCATTCTACACCTTTAAGCAATCTCTAGAGGGAAAGTGCAGACACATACACATACACACACACATATGTTAACATTCCCTATATCATTTACAAATGGTATATGATTGAAATATTAAGGAACAATTGAAATTTTTTCTCTATGTGACATAGTTCTAATTCTTCACTAAAGAATTGTTGTCTCTGCTTTGGAAGAACTAACATACATAAAAAATCATTTTGAAATGAAATTTAAAACATATTTCTCGGAACTGAATATGCTATTTTAATGTAACATGATCAACCTAATATCTAAAGAATCATTGAATAGTTTCTTCTGCCATTTATTTATTTTGCCATCTTAGATCATATTTGATGTAACAGTAGTCTTGGTACACTAAAGGATCTTACTAAGTGTGTAGTCATCTGAAAGTCACTCTTATGGGGAAATTTCTCTGTGCTTTGGAAGTGGTCAGGAAATTATTCCAGATGGATTTTTTCCAGAGCATACAGAGTTATCTGGAAATCATTAGACATCATAATTTTGGTTAGAAATTATGTCTAGAGGTCCAAAGTTGAATGAATATTACTCTAATAATACTGAAAATAACCCATCAAAAAAAAAAAGAAATAGAGAAAAGAAGGAAGGCACCGGAATATAACAAAGAAACTTGTTCAAGAATCTACATTAATTCTAGCATTCTGGAAAAATTATTTCAGCAGGATAATTTTTCATAATAAAGACTAAATACCTGGTTTTTAAAGCTCAAAATCTCTAATATAGTGGTTCATCAAAAGTTATTACTGATTCATAAATTTCTGAATGCTACTACTTCTGTGACTATTAAGGAAATTGTAATTGGATATTTATCCATGCTAATCTCTTTATATCCCCTGATCCTTAAGCAAATGATAAGAAAAAGAGTGAGACAAAAATGTTTATGAATACAAATGATCTATGTTTGAAGTGTAATTAAAACTAAATTATTGGGACTGGACCGGTGGCTCAGCAGTTATGGTGCTTGCCTGGTATATGCGAGTATGTGAGTTCAAACCCCAGTACCACATACACATTGTGTCCCAGGAATGAAAGTCATGAAAAACTAAATAAAGATTGCTTCTGCTCTGTCTCTTTCTCACTGTTCTCTCTTTCTTAAAAAAAAAAAAAAAACAGCTAAATTAATTTCCTAACCAAGAGACTCTTTTCTCCAAGGTAACAAAGAAAGAAAGCAATTCTATTCTTGAGTAAGCAATAGACCAGTCTGTGATGTTTATCATGGAGAGTCTACTGGAAAGCTGCAAAAATAGAAATAAATCTCATACTTTCTTAAAGACATACATACATAACTCATTAGATACACAGAAGATAAGGAATAACTATTCATCAAAGTCCTCAAGTAAGAGGAATTGACTCTACCATTGTCACATATAGTTCATCCTAGATTTTGCTTGGGAGTCCAGAGTGACCATTTGTGTTTAGTTAAAGATACCCTTGAGAACATCAAACTTCTCAAATTTGTACCAAAGGTGGTAAGTGCTTTTGCAAGTTGGATCAACTCTTCCACTAAAGTTAGACCCCAACCCTCCTACAGAAATTGGAAGGCAGGTGTGCCTGCTCCCTTGATGTATACAAGTCCTAGAAAAAGACATTCCTTTTTCAAAATTGTACGAAAGGCTGATCCAGTTTTCAAAAAGACCATGCAGTCTTACAAAGGATTTATTTACATTTAAAAGAGAAGAAAGAATATTTGCCATCGCAGAGATTTTCTTTTTTATTTCTTAAAAAGAAGTATTGATTTCATATCATGAAAATTTACTGAATTATTTATTAATTCTAATTATTTTTAGTTGAGTTTTTCTTTAAGGTTTTCTCTTTACAAGTTTCTGTAGTATACAAATATGAGCAACTGGATTTCTTCCCTTCTAGTTTAGATGCCCTTTATTTGAATCTCTTATCTAAATAGTCCTACTGGTACTTTCAGCACTATGTTGGATAAAAAATGATATTTTGGACTTCCAGTTCTAGGTTATAGACCATGGAAATAAATAGATTGATACAGCCTCTCGTAGCAAGGATCCCATAGTGCATGAAGAAGTAAATGCTCTAAATTAGTCCTCATACATTCATTCTCAGAGTCATGAAAACAAAAATCAGGGTAATGTATGAAACTGTAACGTGCAGACATCTTGTGAACATTGGAGTTGTGAATAGCTGCCTGGTACATAGTGACAGCTTTAAGACCTTAAGGTAAATTAGTCTTGCAGGTTAAATTAGAAAATACTTTTAGGAGAAAGAAATAAAAAAAAAAAAACAGAGACAAATGGCAAATTTTACCTTTTTCCCTAGTGATGTAATTTCAGTGCCTGGATCCAAATAAATTAAAGCAAGAAAAGAACTATTCTCTTTTCTTTATTTTTTAAGAGAGAAGGACAGTGAGAAAGAGAGAGAGAAAGAAAGAGAGAGAGAATCAATTTTATTTAGCTTTACATGCACCTTTCATTGCTCAGATGCTTCATTGTGTACGTGGTGCTGGGGATTGAACCAGCATCCTCACGCATGCCAGGCAAGCACTGTAATTTCTGAACCATCACTCCAGCCCCAACAGAACTATTCTGGATCATTCATACTATAGGAGGGCCTATGAACAGAATTGTGGCCATGGGCAAATGAAAAAGCAAGTGTCTAGAACCTAGTGTCCTACATATGTCCAAATTTGCCGAAAAGTTTTGTATCCTTTTATTTGGGTAATGACTTTGGAATTTAATGCATTAAGCTCCATCCCAATGATTAATTTCATTGAAAAAATAGAAAGTATTTGCAACACTTCCAAATATTGTTTGAATCAGATTTGTTTCTTTTTGTTATGGGGGAGACAGAGCACAGCATGCTTTTAATCTATACTTTTATGTAGACTTTCCCATACTTTCACAATTTTTAAAACTTACTAGGGTAAGTGAATTTTTCCACAAACACAAATGTCTAAGAAAAACAGTTACTATATGAAGTTGACAAATTCATAAGTTTTAAAGCTTCCCTTGTATGAAAACCACTAAATATTGATAGAAAATGAGTCTACAAGTATATGAGGTTTTACCTCTATATTTGTAAACTTTTTGTATCATACAAAACACATTAAAGATGTATTGAGTTACACTGTGTACAAAAAACACTAATAATTATTCAGTAAATTAAATGAAAAATAAAGCATGAAAAATAATATCAAAGCAAAAATTGTAATAAACAAAATCAAATAGAAATGGAAGATTTTACTCAAGGATATTAAAACAGGAGAAAGATGCCAGAGATCAGTCTAAGTTCAATTTCAATGCAACAAGCAATGGATGAATACCTTGATTCATAGTTAATGAATCATATGAAAATAAATCCATGCCAAATGTCCCACTCAACATGAACTTGCACAATCCCTAGCACAACTTGGAAAGGAGGAAATATTTTCAGAGCAAACTGAAATATTTTCAGAGCAAAGCATATAGTAATAAAACATTAAAATAATCTTCACAGCTCCACTAGCTCAAGAGGGGAAGAGATAAATAATATTCTAGAATAGGCTGAAAAATTAGTTATTAAAGAAAGTAAAATTACTATTAAGTTATATAAGGCATGAGAAGAAATAAAAATGCCTGAGTCTGGAAAACAGGAGGACATAATACAAGTAAAGAAAGAGAAATGAAAGAGGGAAGAGTATAACAATGAGCAAGAAGAAAAACTTAGGATAAATCCAATTAATATATCAAAACATTAAAAAAATATATAAAATTGGATCAAAGTCTGACTATTGAATAATGGATGGTACTATTAATTTAACACAGAAGGCAATACCAGAAAACAAAAATTAGCGTTGTAAAGCCGTAAATTATTTCTTGAAGATCTACTTGAGGTGGAATTAATTGTTTTTGGAGATACCAGATTCTGAATCAATCATGTATTAGTTGATATGGTGAATATGCACACCCTCTTAACTTATCTCCTAAGATTCCCTGGGCATACAGGAAGCAACCACACCAGCAATGACCCAGCTGTGCTGGGAGCTGTATATTCAGTGTTTCCCCTGCTCTAGTTCAGCTTTCTTGTTCAAAAACTGTATGTAACTTAGATTTTGTCATCTATTCACACCGACCTCCTTCTGGCCACCTTAGCATGAACCTGGGAAGCTCCTGCCATTCTTTTCTGCTTTCAGAAGTATAATAACTCTCTGGAAAGTCAGAAAAAAATGACCACCAATTGTGACATAGTGGTCAGGTAACTCTGGTTGATATTTTAGCCTCGTGTACCCATCCATAGAAATGTTTCATGAACCCATATGAATTAAACAAGTGAATGCAGAAATGTTTCATGAACCCATACAAATTAAACAAGTGAATGCTTCCCCATTGGATTCTGGGATATGCAGTTGGGGTGACTACCTGTAGAAGCATTGTGCAGTCCATCATGACAAAAGCATGGCATTTGTAGCAAAGGAATGAGCATCCTGCTGATAAGGCACGTGAGTGGGGGTCATTGGTAGCCTGCAGCACAGCAGAGATTTTCTGGGGCATTCTGTAGTGGCTGGTAACTTCCTAGATTGTGCAATCCCTGGCAATGCCATGATCTCTGTTCTGCTACACCTTATTTCCATTGTCAGCACGTTGGGGAAAATGGGAGGGGAGTGAGGGAGAGTTTGGCAGCCTTCAGTTCAAATAAACCAATTACACAAGTAACTCAGCCCATTTCAAAACCTTTGCCTATGATCATAGGTGCTGTTGTCTTTAGGTAGGATGACACTGCAGAGGTTTAATTCCTTTGAGTCAGGACTAAACATGTCTAAAGTTTTGTCAGACTGAAAATAATGTAAAAGGCATTTTACTCTGTAAACATAAATGCCTTGTAACAACCAATTAAAGTTGAAGGAATTCATACAAGTTTTCATAAAATAATAAAAATTGCTAAAAATATGTTTAGATTCTCAATGCTTCTACCACCCTATTCTTATCAAGAACATCATGAACGCTTTCCAATTCAGTGAAATTAAAATGATATCTTTCAAGTTAATAAATATCTTATCTCTGGATTAGAAGTGATCTGTATTTTACAATATGAACCACTTAAATTTAAAAAGACCAAGAATTGTGTTTAATGTTGAACCTTACTCTATAGTATGATTGAAATTAATACAAAAATTTGACTTTATATCTAATGAACTGTGAATAATGAAGTTTTATTAAAATGCCTAATTTGTTTAGGTACATGCATTGCCTAGTTATCCAATTATTCTGGCAAAATTACTAACAGAGAAAGTTGAATCTGTTAAATTAAGAAGGTCATTGAAGTAATTAAGATTAGTGAAGCATATTATTAATATGTTACAGGGGAGGGTAATAATGCAAAATGTACCTGTTCCCCTATGTTTAGGCTTTTGTTTGCTTTGCTATTTTATTGTCTAAGATCTAGAAAAAGTGTATGTGTATATGTGAGTATGTGTGTTGTATGTCTATCGTAAATATTAAAAGATACCTAATACACTTTAATAAGTAATGAAATAATATCACTGGCCCCGAATTCTTCATTTCTTTATTCAATGAAGAAAAATCATTTAGCACTAATTATCTATAAGTATTTAATTCATGTACATATTATAACTACTAGCTTACAACAGATGATTTAATTGAAATTATCCCTGAGAATACATTTTAAGACTATTTACAATAGTTATCTTAAGTTTGTTTGAGGTTTTTTAAATTAGTTTTCTTTTTTTAAGCATAAATGATATATTTGGTAGAAAGAAAAAAAGCCTGAAGAGAATGTACTAAGTAGATGGTTGGAAAGTAGTAGTCAAAGAAAGAACAATGTAATATGTATTTTTGTTATATATCATGAAATTCATTCTACTTTGTGCCATTATGATATAAGTAAATATTTCTAGAGGATGTTTAGATAAATTTACTAATATTTGAATTGTTTTAATATTAAAATATCAATTTTCAGTTCAGTTTTTATTATTTTTATTGGTTCATTTAGATATTCACAACAATAGAATATACAATGACATAAGTATAAAGCATGGAACATATAACTTAATCTAATTCAGTCCCAAGTATTTTACCTTTTCAACTGAGCTTGATTTTCAAATATTTACAAGTGAATGACTACTTTTCCTTCATTATAAGCATAAATAAAAATTAATTGTAGAGTCAAAGTTATAATTTATAACCTCCACCCTCCAATCATATTAAAAATATATGTAAAGTAAGACAAAAGTCACAGAAGTCACTTGTCCCTACTTTTCCAAGGGATCCTCTCCAGTAACTAATGTTCTTTGCCATACCTTCTATATTTTCAAGATGGAAATGGGCTTTTGCATACTTTCAAGATGTGTGCAAGCATTTTAGTCTTTTTGCTGTTTTTTGTATTAAACACAATCAACAGCTGGAATAGTACTCTTGTTAACACACTTTCCCTCTTATCTCAAAATTGTAGCTGAGGTTAAACTTATTGGTCAAATAAGCAGCTTACCAGTACAGGGTTACATAAACACTTTCTGGTTCTGTCTTCCAAGCATTGCAATTGGGTTTATCAACATTTTCTATTTTTTCTCCTTCTCCTCTTCCACCTCCTAAGACAACTTCCTTTCTCTTTCTCTCATTTTGGTTCCAGTTTTGAACCTTATTCCATCATGAGGTCAATGATAAGGCATGCTGCATATAACAGAATGATATTCACCAATGAAATAAATATGAATTGGATAAGAAACTTGTTCTTGAAAATGTTTCAGAATAGCATGATCAATGACTATAAGACAAAATAAGGAGAAAATGGGTATACATACAAAAGGCTTATACAGTTTGGAAAGTGATTTTCAAGAAAAATGGTATTTTATTCAAATTATAAACTATAGATAAGTAGAAAGGGCCTAAATGATCAATGGACTCAGAGTATTAAGTTTTATTCATATATGATTAGTTAGCTGTTGATAATGAACATTATAATGGTGATAATACCAAGTACTATGGAACAGTGTTGTCAGAATACCTGCTCATATACAGTTACTAACTCATTAAATATTAAAAGTAGAAGCCAGATACTTCCATCACCTATGGAAGTCAACAGAGACTTTATTACAGTAACAATCTGAGATACGTCCTCAAATGAAAAACAGTTCATCAGTTGGTTTAGGGGAGAAAGAAATAGTACAACCAAAAAGATATACAGACAAATGCAAAGAGATATCAACGCGTGGCCTTTTTACCAAATTGCAATTATATACAGCATGTCCATATCATGAAGGAATAAGAAAAGTGAAAAAATATGTCTAAGCTTGATGCTAGACTATTATCAATTAGAAAGGGTCTTGATACTTATTTGCAATGGTAAACACAATTACTCTATATTTTAAAGTGGTGAAATGCTTGACTAGGAAGTTGTAGCTCTTTTTATAACATCTCTAATTAAAATTGTGTGTCATTCACCATGAGTTTTAGTAAAATTTAACAGTTTATGCTAATGCACTGCACAAATCATTTATTGGTAGCATCTTTATGATGAAACACAGAGACAATAGAAACTACTAGCTAAAAATGATATTAATATATATATTAAATATAAAGCATGTGAAGAGCATTATTTGATAAGTGAATAGATACCATTAAATCACTATGAAATATTTATATTACAATCTAATTTTCTCCAGTTTATATATGTACTTGCATTTGCTACAAAGAACTGCCAAGCTAATGACATTAAAGTGATGACAGCATCATCTGTCAGCCTTCTCTGTAATTCTCTGCAGGCCTTGGCAGACAAATATGTTTCACATGCTATAAAAAAACTTAGGTACCAAAACAATATAAAATAACTTTAAGGATCTGATAAAAGAGGCTTAAGGAAGGAAACTGAATGTTAATGCTTCATTTTCTGTCTAAATTTGCCTTACTCAATTTCACTGATTTTATAAAAAGTAATAATTCTTAAAAAAATTATAGAGGGCAGAGAGACAAGATCTTCTAAAAGAAGATAAAAATATTGGAAGAAGAATGATTATGCATCAGTTAAATTGTCCTAAATACATTGATATTATTTAGGTTGATTTCTGCTAAACATAACTGATGCCCAGATCAAAATGACTTATATTATAACTAGAGTTTGATATAATTCCTCTAAATTTTTCTTTGATTCTCTAACTGTGCAAGAACATTCTTAGGTATGTTAACATAATGATTGCTGCTTCTCTGGGTCTCACATACTTGAACAGAAAGAGCCCATTAGTCCCTACAGTCCCAACAAAAATAAGAAGCAATTTTATGCTTGTTCAGTATTTAATCATTGGCTGCACAATGCAAAAGAAAGTACTGATTAATTTAAGTCAAACCCACTGCATTTTCCCAATTTTAGATGTGATTAGTGTTTTCCATGGTGTATTAGGTATGTCGGGAACAAGAATTCCTGAACATACCAGGATTGTTGGCACACTGGCATAATCCCAGCAACTACAGAGGCTGAGGAAGGAGGCTCAGAAGTTAGAAGCTAGCCTGGGCAGCACAGCAAGACCCTTATCTCTCACCTTGCACACACACAAAAATGAAATAGATGAAGGAACTAGGAATTAAATCAGCTACCTACAACTTCTAGAAGAAAGATTAGGACAAACACTCCACCATATGGGAGTAGGCAATGACTTTCTCAACAAGACTCCCAAAGCAAAAGAATTAAAGTCAAAAATCAATGAGTTGGATGCCATTAAACTAAAAAGCTTTTGATCAATCAATAAACTGGTTGAAACTCCAAAGAGAGAACCTACAGAATGGGAGATAATCGTGGCCTGTGATTCCTCTGACAGGGGATTAATTTCCAAAATTTACAAAGAATTCAAGAAACATAATATCAAAAGCATAAACAATCCAATCAATAAATGGGCCAAAGAACTAATCTGACACTTCTCAACAAAAAAAGCAAGCCAATGAATTCATGAGAAAGTATTCTAAATCACTTGTAATCAGAGAAATGCAAATTAAAACTACAATTTAATTTTACCTCACTTTATTCAGATTGGCAAAGATGAAAAATATAAACAATAACAGATGCTAGATTGGCTGTGAGGAGATAGAAACACTAGCACACTGTTGGTGAAATTGCAGTCTGGTATTGCTGCTCTGGAAAGCAGTGTGGAAACTCCTCAAAAAATTAAGGAATGTATCCACCTTATGAATCAGCTATCATTTTTATGAGTATTTTCCCAGAGGAGTTAGAATCAGCACATTCCAGCGACATAGCCAATCAATGTTCGTCACAGCTGAATTTATAATAGCTAAATTATGGGATCAATACAGATGACCGTCACTGGATGAATGGATCCAAAAGCTGATACAAACACACACACACACACACACACACACACACACACACACACACACACAATGGAGTTCTACTCAGCTATTAGAAACAATATTATGGCATTTGAAGGTAAATTGATGGCAATGGAAGAAATTATGCTGAATGAAATTAGCCAAACTCAGAGAATCAAGTGTCAAATGTTTTCCCTCATTTGTGGATGCTAGAACAAAACCCAAACTTGGGGTGAAAGGTCAAACTCATGTATTAGACTAGCCAAAGTCAAAGCACACATAATCTAGGGGAAACATAGATATGTAGGGGTAGGGATGGAAGGCAGAGGGATGGATCCAGAGGGAGAAATAACAAGCTCACACTTTACTCCTCTGATTATTCTGGAAAATGCGCAATCATATATAAATATATATGTGTATATGTATGTATGTATGTTTGTATGTGTGTGTATACATATATTTATATATAAAAATGTGTATATATATTACACGCACACACATTTATATCTTACAGGGGAAATTTACAAGAGTCAAGAAACTGGGGTGTGGGTGATGTGGAGGTGATTTTAGATTAGGATCAGCGGCATATCATATTGCTACTACATAAGCATTTATGATTATACATCAGTAGAAATCCTCAATAAAATTAAAAAAAAAGAAAAAAAATATGAGCTGGAGCAGTGGATCAGGGGTTATGGTGCTTAGCATGGCTTGCACAAGGATGCAGGTTCAAACCCCAGCACCAAGTACATAAAGAAGTATGGGAGCGATGATACCACATGAGAAATTAAATAAAATTGATCCTCCCTTTCTCTCTCTCTCTCTCTCACTGGTCCTCTCTCTTTAAAAACTAAATAAATACATAAAAAAAATAGTAACTGTTAAGTTATAGCTAAGTGGTAGTGTCTCCCTCTATCACTTAATATGTGGTACAAAGTAAGTGCCACAAAAATAAGAAAGAAAGAAAGAAAGAAAGGCATAAAGAAAGAAATTTCCTGAACAAAAATGTGGTGTTGGTAGGCTCATGCAAAGAACAATGAATTCTGGGTACTCAACCAACTATGTGAAATGCACCTACATTAAATGGAATGTCAATGCTTTATTTTAATTATTTGTAATTCATTTCCTGAATCTTTGTAATGATTGTTAATTCTTTTTCTTTTTTCTTTTTTCACAAACTATAATCATATCTATATTGTGTGCTTCATAGTGAAAATTTTACTTTCCTTCCTTTTTTTAAAAAGAGAGAGAGGGAGAGAGAGAGAGAAGATAAATTAATTTTATTTAGTTTTTCATGTGACTTGCATTGGTCCAACACTTTGTTGTGTACATGATGCTGAAGTTTTAACTCGGGTCCTTGCACATGCCAGGAAAGCACCTTAATGGCTGAGCCACAGCTCCAGCCCCTTGACTTTCCTTCTTAATTAAAAAATATATAGGACCTTATCAAAAAGTATGGGAGAAAGAAAGATGACCGAAGAATCGTCATCCCAATTATTTAATTTTATTTCTGTTGACTTACTTAGGTGTGTTCTGTTCCCATAATATGTACGTCAGTATTAAACTAAAAATTATGAGCTCTATATATATAGATGTATATATAGAGGCCATAATTATATATAAATACATACCAGTTTGCTTATATGCCTTTGTTTTACTCCTGTCTGTGGTCATTGTTTCACCTGTCTCTGAACTTTTAGTCTCTTCTAATTATCACACTGAACTTTCATGCTTTCTCCTTCAGAAAGGTCTCCTGAGTGCCCAAAGCTAGATTTGATTGCAGACTTCTGTATACATATAATACTTACAGCTCCTATGACATTATTCTGAAATTCTCATATAAGGAGTTCTAAGGAAAAATTACATGGCTACCAACATATGGCTGTGGTTATGAATATTTTCAAAATAAAACTAAACTACACTATACTGTTAACAATCTCACATGATGCCCTGTTTGTTCTTACTTTGCTCCAGATTTATCTAATTTATTTCATGTCTTCAAAATCTACCATTTGCCTACTTTTAATTTTTTCCTTCTCCTGAAATTACCTTCCTATTTTACCTAATTCATTGTAATTCATACTTTTTTTTTTTATTTTTAAGAGAGAGGGACAGTGAGAAAGAGGAGAAAGAGAGAAACAATTTTTTTTTAGTTAGTTTTTCATGTGGCCTTTGTTGCTCCAAGACTCAGTTGCGTACGTGGTGCTGGGGTATGAACTTGCATACTTGTGCATGCTGGGCAAGCGCCACAACCTCTGAGTCGGCGCTCCAGCCGCTGTAATTCACTCTTAAGACCTTAAGGTGTTGAAGAAGTCAGAGTAACACTGTTTGCCTGGTAGCTATTTACAACTCTTGTGATCATGTTAAGTCTACCTGTTATGTTCACAGAGTCATCTTTCTCTTCCTGGCAAATGAAACTCAAGGACTTATTTAGTGTTTTTCCTCCTTCGTGAATGTTGGGATCCACGGTACTAGGGACCATATGGGTCTATTTACCTTTGTAGTCTTTAATCTAGAATTATACAAACAATTAGTAATAAATGAATTATTATGATCTTAAAATGATGGGGATGATATATAAAGATGCTAATATGGATCTTATTTTCTGAACAGTTAAATGAAACTTTCCTTAATCAGAAATTATTTTGCTCCCCCCTGCTCAGGTGACATTTATCAATATCTGCTTGATTTTCATAACTAGAGAAGATCTACTGCATGCAAGCCTGGTGTGTTTAGTTCTAATTTCTTGAGTTAATATGTATAAAAATGAAGAGAGTATATTCAGATACATTAAGATAAAACCAGACCAAAAATAATTTTAAATAATTAAATAACACAAAAAGTAAGAGGGAGATGGAGAAAAGGAGTATGTGTTTAGAATGTAGAAAATTTATAAAAATTTATAATTTCAGAAATAGAAGTACAGAACTATCCGCAATATTAGAAGAATATATTATTCATGTAAGGAAAACACAAGCAATAAATATAAATCTGATCAAATATTACATAATTATTTAATCTAAATATTCCCTATTAATAAAAGTCACTCGCCTTATGTGTATGTGACCAAGCTACTTTTATATAGACACATATCTTCTTCTATAAGAAATAAATTAAATTGTAACTTGATATAGTATTCCTCAAAGTATATTTCATGGAAAAGTTGTTTCATAAGATTCTTGAAATTTTATGGGCAAATAATTTTGATAAATGCTGTAATCTCAATTGCCTGCTTGAGTTTGCAACATATTGACCAAAATTATTGATCATAAGAGTCCATCTCTACTGTAAGTTAAAAACTCCATATAAATTCCCAACTACTGTTTCACAAAGTGCTGTTTGGAAACCATTTGAAAAACATATGTACATATGTTTGTGTGTATTATATCTCAAAGGGATGCAATATTTTTTGTCACAGAAAAAACTTCCTTGCCTGGAAGCCATCTCTAAAAGTAAACATCTACTCATTTAATTAGACTAAGCTACCTCACCAGAAGAATAGACAGAATCCAACCAAATTCTGAGGAGTGGTCTATAGTTTTTCTAATTATAGCTTAGATTGAGAACCTGCTTTCCCTTGATGTAATGCATGATCAGCTCTACCAGTAAATATAAAAGCTGTGTGGTACTGCTACACTGGTATATGCCCTTCGACTAATCTAAGAAATATAAATGCTATATTCAGGTAGAAATGGGTCTGGAACTGAAAGGATAAACAGAGACTTGGAATTTCAATTTGCCAGACATTATGGTTTAGATATGAGGTGTCCCTCAAAAGCCCATGTGTGAGACAAAGGGAGAAAGTTTAGATGTGGAATGATCGGATAATGGGAGCTTCAGCCTTATCAGTGCATTAATCTGTGGATAGGGATTAAGTGGATGATAACTGAACACAGGTAGGGTGTGGCTAGAAGAAGTAGGTAACTGGGGGTATTCCTTGGGGATATATGTTTTGTCCCTGGTGAGCAGTCTCTCTCTGCTTCCTGATGGATGTGTCCTGAGCTACATTCTTCCAGTTCACTCTTCCAACATGATGTTCTGCCTCACCCTGGGCCCATAGCAATAGATTCAGCTGTGAACTGAAACCTCTAAAATCGTGAGTCCCAAATAAACTTTTCCTCCTCTAAAATTGTTCTTTTCAGGTCTTTTGGTCACAGCAGTGAAAAAGCTGACTAAAGTTCCAAATGTTGTTGTGATTATAATACTGAGTCTCTTATTAAAATTTAACAGTTGCCATTATGTAGAAAATGGCAGAATGAAACATCTGTGACCCTTCTAAAGAGTGGAAATGAATGTTAAGGGATACAACCTTGATTATTTCCACCACAATGCCTGGTTTGAGAGCAAATGAATGCTCTATGGCATTACTTCTGTATTTATTTACTTTAAAATCTGTTTATAGGGAGACAAAAAAAAAAGCATCCACTTTCTCCACACTTCTCTGCCTGGTAAATATTTTCTTCTTTCCTTAGGAATTTCCTTCCTTCCTCTTGCTCAGTCCAGATTAGCCACTCTTTATAAAGATGATTGCATTGGTTGGTATTCACAGTCACATAGAGAGACCCTTCTTTGATTATCTCTGTCCCAGTAGGACTGATTCTTTCAATGGCAATCACAGAACCACCCAAGGCACCATGGTGACCTTCCCTCATGAATTACTCACTTTGCCTGCCACTGGTCATGTTACAGTGACAGTGTATTGCCAATGCTGGTTATGTTGGTATTGGCTCCTACTTGAACAACCTATGCCCCTGCCAAATTGGCTGCTAGGATAGCGGTCATATCTTGCTAGAAAATGGTGCCATCTGCATTAGCTGGCTGATAGATCAGGTTCTGTCCTACTTGCTGTCCTTGGAAAGCAATCTGCTGCTGTGTGTGTGTCTGGCTGGTGATAAGGACTATCTACAGTTTTTGGGTGATGATCTGCTGAATCTGGTCTTATTGATCCTGAGCCTATAAATCCATTCTTCTGTCCTCCTATCTTGTACCATTCTTCTTCACATCTTAAGCTTTTTTGATAGGACCAACAGCACTGGCTGCAAATGTTTGTGCCAAATAAAGGTAATTTCATGATAATTTGGTCTTGTCTATCAGGAACATCTTGGACATGATAATGTTGGCCAATTGATCTAATTAACAGGCCTCCACCGACTTCTACCACTAAGGCATATTTCTTATTCTGCTGTAGAATCTGCCTCGTATGCACATCAATCTTCTATCTTGAGCTATTCTTTTTTCTAAATGCTTTCTATGGTCCAAAGGTTAGTAGCCCATCCACAGTAAGCTTCACTCTGGAGATTCTTGGTAGCTATGAATTGCAGTCCAGAGCCTAGAGGAAGTTCTTGGCAGGTAACCCACTCTGGGCCTCAGGCCTTCAAACCTGAGCCGAAGAGTACAGCAAAGGGAAAGTATGTCTACCTCACACTAGCATGCTACAGGGATAGAGACCCCAAGGTGCCTACCCTAGTAATTCCATCCCTGATGGGACGTGGCCCCTAGAGGCCTCTTACTGAAATTCCCAAGTGTATTCACAGAGTTTGTGCTATAGCTACTCCATTCTGTCAGCAAGGTTCAGCTCAACACTAATAATGTATTTTTACTCAACATAAATTCTGAACATCTCAACATGTATATCGGACTGTATTCCTTTCCAATGCAGATAGAGGAATGTTTGTGCAAGGATTATGTACAAAAACTCTCCACTATGCAATCGAAAAAGCATCCTATGATAAGACAGTAAAAGATAAAAAGAGAAACAGAAGTGTTTGGAAGTATATGCACTAACAAGTCTTCCTTAAAGTCAGGGAATAGAGCAAAGAAAGATTCATCTTTGAACATGGTCTTTAACATGAATACGATTTTGACAAGAAAACTTTTGAATTTATGGGGAAAAAAACAGAATAACTGTCTTTCAAAAAGTAGAGAACAGACTCATTTGGCAATAACTAAAGACATATGTAAAAATGCATTGAAATATTCTAAGTATTCTGACTTCTTTCTCAAGGACATTTCTCCCCCTTATACTTGGGGTGAAACTCAGAGATTCATGTACACTGGGCAAGCACTTTAAAACTGAGCTACATCTACAATCTTCTTTTTTATTTTTATTTTAAGACAGAGTCTCACTAAATTGCCCTGATCGACCTTGAACTTGTGGTTTTCCTGCCTCACCTTCCTGATTTGTTGAGATTACAGGTGTACACTACTCCAACTGACTCTGTGAAGGGTATTGCCTGTATTTTTGTTCATTGATTTCTTTCTTTCTACCACTCTATATGCTACCTTTGTTTGAAACGGCCTTTTCATTCCACTATATAAGTTAGCATTTCCCAGGTATCTGACCTTGAACTTCTCACTTTATACAGTGAACTTTAGTGTTGGCATTCATAGTAAGGACTTCATGAAAACATAAAGGCTGATGACTCCTATCCTACACCCATTGCATATACAATAAGCCTTTTCACCAAATACCTCCTAGATATTTCCCAATGAATACCCCAAAGTAAGTGTGAACGCATCACATCCACCAGTTCATCACAAATTTATGTTGCCCTTGAGTTTCCTTCCTTAATAAAACAGAGGAAAAAGATAGTGAGGAACAATCCCTACTCATTAAAATAAATCACATAATGCCACATCTCTAGACCTTTTAGAATCTCCTATAGAATTTTTCCATATACAGGAAATAAGAGAGGGTGGTAGCGCTTCACCCTTAAGGTGGTTGTGCTGGTAATGATTGTCTTCAGATATGCCTCTTTGGGGAAGTGAGAGAGAAGAGCACAACAGATTTTTAAGTTGGAATGAAAGCATGCAGAAATAGCTACATAACATAGGAATCCTTGTTTAAAATTTATAAATTTGGAGTCAGAAAGAGCAAAGCATTAAGCTAAGTGTGGGACCTACTAATTGCAAATCCTAGGGGATAGCAAATTCCTCCCTAGGTGTAAGACGTAGCATAGTGGAATCAGTGTGTTGGAAAATACTTGGATTCACATTCAAGGATTAGAAGGTTATATTAAAAATATGAAAGTATTTATAGAGAAAATTTAAAGAACATTAAAAGGGAAAGGAGCTTTAAATGAGGAAAAACATGATGGAAATTCTTAGTACCCTACACATCCTCTGTTCAGCTCGCCATGAAATTACTACAGGGATGATATGAATTATTTTGTTAATAGCCTCATCAATTAAGGACCTGTACTTTTAGTTTGTTAACTCACTACCATTACCTTCTGTTTGATATTTATTCATGTATTTTATGTTCAAGAAGTTCTTATTCTGTTCATCAGCATTTTATAAAGCTGCATGAGTTCATTTTAAAGAAAATATTCATGCAGTTTCTTTGAAGACTCCTTTTCAAAAATTCTGTGTGCAACTTGCTTCCTGATAACCTCAGACTCAGAAAACTTATTTTTATTCATATTATATTCTGTTATTATTTAATTATTTCCATTATTCTTTAGTGGTCCAAAGTCCTCTATTATTGATTATGCTATCTTCAAGAAATATTGGAAGAATCTTCTGTTGTTTTATTCACTTTCAGGGCAGCTCATCTTCTGTTATCAGCTGTGATTTCTCAGTGCCTGCCTGCATTTTACTCTTTGAGTTTTACTTCATTATTTACCCTTTTTAGTATATGAAATATTTCCCCAGATTTAAGCAAATTAAGCATCAATGCAAACTATATGCCTACAAAGACATATATAAACCAATCTATGAATATTTGGGAAATATTTGTGAATCATTGTTGACATGTATGCCCCCCTGCTGGTCCAGTTTTGATCCCTCCTCATTGGAGTCTGTCAATCATTCTAAATTGTATGTGGATTTTATAATGTGAGGATATTTCCCAGAGGCTAAAATAACTGAAAGCCCTGGGTAAGTTGAAAAACAAACTAATAAATAAATAAAGAACTTCAACAAGAAGCATGACAGAATGTGCCGTACCTTGGATTTTCAATGCTTTGCCATACAGAAAAGATAAAACATCTTATTATTAAAATTATTACACCTAAATGTTTTATAAATATATAATGATTTTAGAAAATAAATAAGATAAATTAAATACATTGAATAATATGAAGAAATAAATTATTTTTGGTAATACCTATTTTGTATGGATGGTAGATTTTTGTTTTTAAGAAATAATTCATATATACATAGTTTAATATAAATTTTAATGGCATATGTAGTAAATACACAAACACATATGTGTGCATATATGTAATGAGTGTTTTTCTAATTCTAATCTCTTTTCATTGTTTTCCATTCTGATTATGTGCCATTTTTATTTCCAATGTTGTATCTAGTCTCTTTTTTCTGTTGCATTCATAATACACATCATAATAAAAGTGGAGAAGCTTATAGAACATGTTTTTAAAATAGCTACAAAAGAGAAAAAGCATTAGCAAATATGTTTCTAAAATTCAACATAATATGTAAATATACATCCATATATGCTTTTCATTTCATATAAATTCTTGTCAAGAAATTTCTGCCTAATATTATTTTGCTAACTTTATAATGAAGACTATTCTAAATTGTGTGTACTATTTGCATGTACATTATTATATTTAATCAGTTCAACATTTTTCTGAATTAAAAAATAAAACTGTAGAAATTTATAGCATCTATACAACCATAATACAAATTATAAAATGTAGGACAATTTGTATTAATGTATTGCTATTGTGGTGAATTTTTGCTTGATTTTTTCATATGTAAGTGAGAATTAACCTATAAAATACTTATTTATTTAGTATTCTGTGAGTCACAACTCCCAGAAAAATGATCAAGATGAGGAATGTGCTGTCTATCACATTTTATGCAAAGTTTTATAATGGGGATAGTGGCTGATTTCTTAATTGTTAAGTTTTTCCTCCTTTTTTACTTTTGAAAATGTATGTGTTCATCCAGCATCTTGGACACTCTAGTGTTAAATTTGCTACAGACATCTCAGCGAGGAATTGCCTTAACCCAGGATTATTTAAAGAATATTATCTCAGAATGTGATTCATTGAGGAAGCAAGGGATCAAGGGATGGAAAGAGGTACGGTGGAGTGCCCAGGGGGATGATATTGGCCAAATTATATTATTGTATTGAGTGCCTGCATGAATATGTAACAACAAAGCCCATCTATATGTACAACTACAACTATAATGAACCAATAAAAGAAAGATCACTTCTTAATTACCAAAAGAATAGGAACAACGAAATATAGATAAAGAAATTCAAGAGTAGAATTGACTTAGAATGATGATTTACCCTAAGATGTCAGTGCATGCTTTGTAAGGAGATGAGAAATTCTAAGAGAAAGAATAAACTACAGGATATGCAGTGCAATTTTATTTACTTCACAATCATGAACATCATTAAGTAAATCTAACATACTACAAGAGTATTGATACTTGGATAAATACATTTTACAGGTGTGATACCAAATTTTGTGCACGTGGGGGCTATATTAATTAAAGTCAAGGACAATGAACTTTTGGAGAATCTCACAAGATAAGGTAGGGTATGGTGCAAAACAACTTACCATTTGCTTAAATCTTGAGATCCAAACTACTGCATATCTACAGAGATGGCTATTATACTCGAGAAGACAGAATTGTGGGGATATGCATCAAATGGAAGTGGACCGCAGTATATGTCTATTAGAATCTAGAGCTTCAGTCCTGGGATGCATATTAATACCAGACCCAATATGATCCATAAATGTAAAGAAAAAAGTTTAAAAAATAAAAATGAGTTTTTTTAAGTTTATTTTGCTGCTAACATCCACTAATTCTATGATGCTCAACCTCTGATAATTGAAATCCCTTGGGAATGATTTAGCAAAAACCAGGGGAGTCTAGGTTTGCACAAATTACTTGAAGAATACATATATTTAGAAAATCTTATATGTTGTTGTATGGAATAAAATTATATTAAAAATTGGTAACAGTTATAAAAATACATTTGGAATTAATGACGTCCTCAAATCATAAGAACTGTGCTAAAATACTCCTAATATCAATGCTTTGATTGACTCAGAACTTAAAACTACACAAATGTCCTAGAATTGTATGGAAAATTTATTATAGCATATCCATAGAGTGCATCATACTTTTTTAAAAAAAGCAGAATAGTGAAACAGAGGAAAGAGAGCATCAGTTTTATTTAGTTTTTCATGTGGCTTTGTTGTTCCAACACTTTGTATATGTGGTGCTGGGGTTTGAACTCATATTCTCACACATGCCGGTAAGTGCCATAACCGCTGAGCTACTGCTGCAGCCCCAAGTGCATTACTCTTTAAAAACACTGATAAATAACCTGGACTGCACAAAATATATATGTATGTCATAAACATTTGTTTAGTAAAATAAGCAGAACCTTAAAGAATACACAGTTATGTGGAAAGGACACTGTAGAATATCGTACAGAATGCTGCTTTAGAGAAGAGTAGAAAAGAAACATAAAAGAGCTTCTGAGATGGGATAATTATTGATCTGGGATGTTGGTTCCACAATACAATCAATTTGGTAACAATTTGACCTACATTCTATGTGTACTCAAGTATTTATATCACACATAAGTAAATAGCTTTGAAGGATGAATGAATGCTAAAAATGAATTATTTAAACACTCAATTACAATTTAAAAAAAAAGAGTAATGAAGGAATTCTTAATATCAAGATTAAATGAAGTTTGTTTTAAGAAAGAGAAGCCCAGAGGATCATACAAGAGCAAATTACAAAGCCTGATGCAGGCTTAAGGATGAGTGAGAGCAATGCTTTGGATTCAATTAAAGTTAGTATAACTTTATTTTCTTACTGAATTCATCCACAAGCAGTTTGCTTTAAAATACAATTTGTAGTCCCACAAATATGCATGTACAATTCTCTCCTCTCAAAAAGAACAACACATGGAGAGAACTTTCAGGGAACAGAAACCAAAATCGGCTGGTTCACTTTTAGTGCAAATGGTAATAGGGGCTGGAGGTTAGGAGGAAGTATAAACAAAAGGTTGGGATTTTTGTCTTTCTGTTTTCCAGTACTTGTTTTGTGTTACTTCAGGACTAATCATAATTGGTATGGCCATTATTTCCTAGCCTCACATTTTTACTTTGTTAGAAGGCATCACAAAAGCTCTTCACCCTGCTTTCCTGGACACCAATTTTGGTTATTATCCCTAGTCATTCTCTGTCCAGAGGTATTAGCCCCATTCCATGTTGACACTTATACCAACACACTTGCAAGTTCTTTAGAATGTAGAGTGGCTCACTAGGTGGGGGCAGATGTAATGTTCAGCTGTTGCCAACCATGTAAGCAACCATGTAAGCCAAACCATGTTCAGGGTTTGCTTCATTTCCTGGGCCTAAGTGTAACAAGCTCCCACACTAGCTTCTCCAGTTATGATACAGGTAAAAGACTCCTTGCCTCATAGTCTATACCCATGCTACGTCATCTGCTAGGCAGCAACTTGGAGAGGATGTGGTAGTGGACCTTGACTAAGGAGGTGATATAAGAGGATTGGACTAATCAAGAAAATTCTATCTGTAGTGCCTAGCGCATCTCTAGAGCCTGAGGCTGCCTGAGGCTTGAATCCACAGTTCGGAGCAAGGTTGACAGCTTTCCTTTTAAACTTGAAATTAAAAGTTGTGCTCAAAGAACTGTTCCAGAGGCAGGTCTGGCCAGAAGTATTTTGCATAAATCACTTAGAATAGACTATTATCTACAAAGGAGAGCAGGATGGAGCTGGAGAGGTGGCTCTGTGGTAGAGCACTTGCTTGATGTGTGCAAGATCCTGGGTTCAACCCTTAGCACTGCATACACAAATAAAAAACCAGATGAAAAAATTAAGTATCTCTCTCTGTAAAGTAAAAAATGAGGATGTAGGTTTGTATTTGTTTTCACCTTTTTCCCTTGCAATTGCACCAGTAGGCTATTCAGCCACAGTCACTCTAAAGTCCATAGGATAACACTTAAAAATTTTTGCCATGGCTTTGTGTGTGCATGTGTACAACATGCACAAGATCAGCAGAGAGATGGTGATGGAAAAGAACTTATGACTACAAAATTAAAGAATAAAACATGGAAGAACCATACCATAAATGGCTACATAATATTTACAATGGTTATCATGAACGCTAAGGAGGCTATTAGCACTCTGCATGCTGATACTTCACCTTTGCTTGAAAGGGACAATCAAGGGCATGTGTTGATTTCATTAGGTAGCTTTAAAACAGAATGATGGTGCTTTTGAACTAGAAAATGCTTTTTTGTTTCTTTTTTGCAAGAACATCTGTCATACCTATTGTATATGTAAAGTTTGTTCATGAATAATATGGACATAGTCCTGCATAACATGCTGTTCTTTTTGTTATAAAATAATTTACTTTGTATCTGTTTAACACACTATCAGTTTGCAAGGGCTAACCTAACCTCTGATTTGTCATGTACCTAATGGACAAAAAAAGAAGCCTTGGTAAAAACATGTCTGATATCATTAGCATGTTATGTGAGATATGTGTCATTCATTTGACTATGAGCTAGAAAAGTGTATATAAAGATTTATTTTGTCACGTTTATCAATTTGCCACTGGTGTACATTATTGGGGTGTATTTGTATGTTTATATACATTACATGCACACATATGTACACATATACATTATGTCTCTTTCCTCTCTTTCTTTACATATATATTGTATTATATTCTGTCTCTAAATATCCTACACATACCAGTGTGTTCTCATTCAGACCATATGAGACCATGTGATTTGATAACTACATCTGACACCTTACACTTGTAACTTTTTCTCCACTTGTTTTTAATGGTCCAATACAGTTGTACATAATGATGGAATTTGTTGTTCCATTTTCACACTTACACACCATATAGAACCATATTATTTGACCAATATCACTTCCTCGCACTTTCCCACTAACACCCTACCTAACACTTCTGGTTCTTTTCCTTTGATTTTCATGAGATCCATTCCTACCTTTCTTTTCCTTTTTCCTCTCCAACTTTCACATGTGAGAGAAAACATAAGTCCCTTGAACTTCTGAGTTTTACTTACTTCACTTGACATAATGGTCTTTGGTTCTATCGATTTTCCTATAAATAACATAATTTCATTTTTCTTTGACTGAATAAACTCCATTGTATATTTGTGTGTGTGTGTGTGTGTGTGTATACAGGCTTCCACCCTGATTTCCAAAGAAGGCCTGGGAGGCCATGCAAAGTGCTCCAGAGTTGGAGTCCCTGCAGGCAGGACCTGAGCCAATGATGCTGGAGATGTGAGGAAGCTGAAGACAGCAAGGAAGAGCCCCAAGATTAAGAAATGTCAGTATTGTGGGACATCTGATTAGGGAAGCTATAGGAACTGATCATAGACAAGCCAACAGAAAGGCCACCAACAAGGCAACAGGAATGGAGCTGTGCAAGCTATTTGGAGAGAACATCTTGATGCCATATTGCTTCAGATGCTGGACGTGGAGCTACAGTATTTCTTTGCCCAACTGGATTTCTATCTTGCTTTGGTGCATCCTTTTTTCTATGTCCCTATTTTCCTGAATGGAAATATTTACTATGTGCCTTTATATATTAGACGTATTTAAATTGATTTGAAATTTGCAGGAACTCATGCTGAGAGTTTGTCTTGAAACTCAGTGGAGACTTTTGACTCGAAATTTTGGGCAATCTTGGAATTATGGGGACTCTTGAAAATGGACTAAATGTGTTTTTCATTATGAGGTTGTCATGAGTTTTGGGGGGGTAAAGATGGAATGTTATGGCTTAGATGAAATGTGTCCCCTGAAGTTCAAATTGTGAGACAAAGCAATAAGACTGAGAGGTGAAATGATTCAGTTATGAGACCCTTAATGCAATCAGCAAATTAATCACTTGGTAGGGATTAATTGAGTGTTAACTGTGGCTAGAGGAGGTGGGTCATTGGGTGTGCGTCTTTGGGGTATATATCTTGGATCTGGCGAGTGGGCTCTTTCTCTCTCTTTCTCTCTGCGTCCTGGCAATGGCCACAGTCTCTTTCATCAACCACACTTTTCCACTTCAACTTGAACCCTGAGGAATGGAGCAAGCCTTCTAAGGACTAAGACTTCTGAATTCTTGAATAAACTTTTCCTCCAAACATTGTTCTTGTCAGGTCTTTTAGTCACAGCAGTGAAAGAACTGACTATGTAGTTAAAAATAAACAAAACTATACATCCTTATGTAGCAAAATATAAACACATTCAACCGATGAAAATTATAATGCGTGTTATAGTAGTGGACAAAATACTGTATGCAATTTTTCTTGATTTGGCATAATCCTGACCACCCCATGCTTGTAAATTAGTGACCTACACAGTGTGTTTGCAAATACTCAACTTTGAGGGAAACAAGTATGAAGACAAGGTGAATTTATGTGCAGTTTTTATGGATTTTCAGTTCATGTTTCACTTATTAACATTTATTCTGGGTGTTTGGAACTTGATATTTCTCATATCATTTCTATCTATCACTTTATTCTCAATATAGCATTTATAGAACATTCTATCTTATATACATTTTTTTGACACCAGAGATGGAAAGGTTGCAAATAACACAGCAGAGCAGAATAAGTGAGAATAGGATAGGTCAGATTCACTCTGGCAAGAAATTGGATGTTACAATGAACCCAAATTTATTTTGGGAATTTGTTATAAACCACTAGATGAAAAACACCATGAAGTTGAGGAAATGGTCTGTGAAATAAAAAGAGCCTGTGATAAAAAAGGAAAGGAGCTGATGAAGAATTTTAATTACCTAGCATAAGATCTAAAAATAAAAAAAATGTCCAGTTCCAAATGATGGAATATTGTCTCATAATCAATCATATTACTTCACATTACATTTTTCACACAAATTAAAACAAAGCTACCATACAATCTCAAACAGTGCATTATATTCAAATTTTTTTTTAGTCTTACATTATAAAAGTGGTTATCTTCTTTATTTGAAATTGATATTCTAAAAATAATTTGGTTGCTTATGAATGATGAAAATAGAAAGATGATTAATAATAATCATACATCCATAAAATCAATTTCTCATTTACAATTTATCTCAGAGTATAATCATGACTTAAGTTACTTTTGTAGCTTTCTTTTATTAGTTGGTAAAATAACCCTTTGTTGGTGATTAAAAAGAAAATAGAAAATGACCAAAAATATTATAATTGGTTATTAGGAAACTTAAATTGAAAATGTATTAATATGTGTAGTTCAAAAAAAGAATTATGATGGTTAAGCACATTTAAAGACTGAAAATAAAAGAAAGCTCTAGAAATCAAAATATATTTTGAGGTATTTATGTAACTGAGTGCTGAAAAACAAAACAAATGAATAAAATGTCAAAATCCCACAGCTGAATTTAAATAAAAATATTTCAAATAATTTAAAATGGCCAAACAACTTTGAACTTAGTATAAAGGTGTCACCAATCTGCTCATTACCTAAACTTACTGCTATGATACTTTGTCTCCAGGGGAAAAAATTAAAATGAAAGGTCAAAGAAACTGCTTGCAAATAGCTAGATTTTCATCATTTTGGAATCTACCTGATAATTGGTTTAACCCCTAAAGGGGCAGTGTTGATGATGAAGACAGATTTTTCCTCAAATCACTGGTGTTTGAACTTCCTCAGAAAAGATTTCATTCAGCATGGTAAGAGGCATTGTTTTCCTAATAACTGGTTCAGTAGTAATTTAACATAAAGCATTTTAAAAATTGGTATCAAAGACAAGTCATCTTTGCATGGCAGGTTATATATAAAAGATTTGCAGGTAAATTCAAGCATAAATTGCTTTTTCATCTTCAGCAAGTGGTGACAAACCAGGCTCCAAAGCAGATTTATTTTACTTTACTATAACATTTTTGAAAAGTTACAATATTTTCTTTAAATCCATCCACCTAGTGCTTGAAAAAAGTGCTGTAATAACAAGGCATGATGTTATTCCTGAAAATTCACTCCAGATGTATCATTTTTTTCTGGTAATATATTGATTAAACTGAAGCTTCTGAAAGTTTTCTGCCTAAGGTACATAGCCTGGCTCTGCCTCTCAGTAGACACCTTGGACAACTTCCTTATCTTCTTGGTGTCTCAGTCTCCTCATCTGGAAAACAAAGGAAATGACAGTAACCTTACTTAAAGAATTAAATGAGGTCATAAAATAGAAAGCTTAAAGAACATGACAATGTGCCAATTTTCATATTAAAATGAGCTTTCAATAATCATGCTGCTATTATACGTTGCAAATCAGAGACAAAAGTTTCTATCAAAGAATATATATTATTTCAGTGGCAAATTTAAAAATGCCTCTGGGGGTGAGAAGAAATAGTTTCCTTTGGCACTATCTTCAGTGTAGAGAAAGTTTGATGAATCTAAGTGTATAAATTCAAATTTAGGGATTTATTTAGTAAGGAATATGCATAATTCAGCCATTATTTCAGCCTGTCCTGGTGAAGTAGTTATTTCTGCTATCTGGCTGGCAGTGGATAAGTGTTTCTCCCTGATACAAAATTGAAGCACATTTTTTAAAAAATGGAAATAATGTCAGCTTTTATGATACATCCTCAGGAGTAAAATTTACCTCTGTATTGAATATGCAGAGACATTTTCTTTGAATATTAACCTTCCCTAAGATAACAGTAATATTTTCTTCACTTTGACAAACATCATGAAAAAAATGGGAGATTTTTCTGAAGCAATTTTTATCTATTACAATTCAGATAAACAAATTATAGCCAAATTTATCCTTTGTGGTCTTTAAAATAAAGGGGTAATGTATAAGTTAAGGCTGACACCAAGGGACATAGAACTGTATATTTTTTCTGGACATTTCCCATACAATCCGAATCAGAAAATTCTTAGGAAGCTGTGCACAGAGCTTATAGACCTATGAGTATTCTTTAAATTGTTTAGTTCCAATAATTTTCAAATTTGACTTTCATAAATTTCACTTCTCCAAGAACAAAACCCTATGACCCCAAACAAGTCTTTTTGTTAGGATGGGACCTAGGATAAACATCATATTTTTGTTACTAGGCTGCATCTTAGCTGAACCCATCCAGTGCACTCTTAAAATCTACTTTATGCACAAGTCCAGAAAAGGAAAATGAACAAAAAAGAAAACCTTAGTTGACTGGCTACCTGAGGATCTATGTACTAAATATATCTAAATATATCTAAATATATATATATTAAAATTTTAATGGGGATAATTACAGAGGGGATTTAAAAAAGTCAAAAGTGTCAGGTGCCACTAGGATAAATTTTAAAAGAATAAAAAGTATTTTAGCAATATTTTGATAAGAAAATATATAAATCAAATGAAATCTAAGGTAACATTTTTATCATTTTCATAAACTTTAAAAATAATTTGAAATCATGTACATATGTCCCTTAGGAATTACTTTATATTCAGTCATTCTATGTTGAAAATTATTTCTTCTTTTTAACATGAACAAGAATTTGATCATTGGACAAATTCTCATGAGAATTTGAGCTCAAATATTTTATTTAATATAATTTTTACATTTAATATATTATAATAACAAAAATATTGAAAAGTCAGAAAATAATTTTGAAGAGTAAAGATTTTTATTATTATCATCCCCAGTTCTGCCAAAGTAAGATTTAATTTCCTAATAAAACCAGAAAAAACACTGCATTAACAATGTCATTAAATAATTAGGAATCTCAGCTAATTAATTTAGTACATTTTATGAAAATACTATTATGCTAAATGTACTTTTGGGGATGTATTCTGAGCGCTCTATTGCTAGGATGTACTCATTTCTTTTAAATGTTGCATAATTTTGATTAAGGAAGTACAGCAACCATTTACTAATTAGACCCTTTTTCTTAAGCATTTTGTTATTATTCTCATTTGGTTTGATTTACAGTCAAGTTTAACCATTTTCAGTGCATAATTCTGAACATTTTTGAAAAGCACTTATAGTTGTGTGCCCATCATCACAATCAAGATATGAAATCGTTCTATCACTCTAAACTTCACATCAATTCCAAGTCATTTTACAGACAATTTCTTAACCAACTGCTTCTGGAACCACTTGAAGATTCTTGTTCCAGTAGTTTTTCATTTTACACAATGCCATATCAATGGATATATGTTGTATATAGAGAGATGTTCAAACTTGAATATTTTCATATAGCATTAACGGATTTGAAATTTACCTGTATTTATGTGTTTAAAGTTTATTTCCTTTAATATGTATAAATAAATAGATGATTGATAGATAGATAAATATTCTACATTTTATTGACTCACCAGTGGAATTTCATTTGGTTTTTTTAACATTCAGGGCATTATAAATAATACCACTATGAATATTCACCAACTGAGTTTTTTGTGAACACAAATTTTCATTTCATTGGGTCAATACCTATCAGTGAGATTCCTGGAACCTAATATAAGCATATGTTTAAGCTTATAAGAAACTTTCAAACAGTTTTCCAAATTGACTACCATTTTGCATTGCTACCAGCAATACACAACATTCTAGGCAATGTTTGATATTACTGGGGTTGTTATAGCTTTCTCTCTATTTTCCCTTTTCATAGGTAAAAAGTGATATATTACCATGTTTTTACTTTTTATTTCTCTTTTGACTAAAAAAAGTGAGAATCTTTCTTTTTTTAAAAAAAGAGAGAAGGACAGAGAGAGAGAGAGACAGAAAAAATCAATTTTTATTGAGTTTTTCACATGTTTTTTTTGTTGCTCTGACACTTAGCTGTGTATGTGGGTGCTGGGATTTGAACCCATGTACTTGCGCATGCTGGGCAAGCAACGCAACCGCTGAGCACTACTCCAGCCCCAAATGAGAATCTTTCAAGTGCTTTTCTATTTTATCATTAGTTCCTGGTACAGAGCAGGCTCTCCAATAATATTTTGACTTGAAAAAAAAAATAACTGTAACAATTTTATAACTTTTTTCTCAACTCTCACTATCATAAAAAAGGTGGTTCAGTTCTCTTCTCTCCACAGAATATCAATTCTGTTTCACTGAAATGAGTACTTTCAAAAGCTTATAGCCCATTGTAACGAACGCTGTAATACTACATCTCACCTTAGGAATTATTTTAATGCTGCTCTATTAAACATATTTTGAAGAGCTTTAAGTTCAAACTTAATGTTTATGGAAAAAGTGACTCATTCATAAATTAGATAAAAATATTCCAAATAAGAAAAAGAAGCAACTCTAATTATAAACTTGACATTTTCTCAAAATCAACACATTATTCTTTTAAACTCTGCTGATATTAGAAGCAAGCATCAGTAAATATGAAATGTATTTATTTGTAATTATGTTGCTATAGAAATGTTAGTATCTAGCATAATCAACAATTTGTAACTATGGCAACATCTGCCAATTTTGAGTTACTCATGCTCTGGACCATAAAATGTTGTTCTTATAGACTAATTGTATTAGAATAGTATTGAAATGCTACTAGTGCCAGTCTTCCCTGCATTAAACCCAGCTAAATGAATTGGTGTAATCTGCAAATCTAATCAGCAGAGAACTGTATTAAGCCTCTAGACACTAGACTCCTTTACCAGGAAAATTAAGTAAGCTAACATAGTTTAAAAGTAAGAGCTTTCTATCAAATTTTAATAGAATATCAGCACCAAACTTTACTGTGCTTCACATTAATCTACATTTGAGCATAGGAATTCAGTCATATCTATACATTAAAAAAGCAAATTTAGAGCTATTTTGTATTACTTATGTCTTGTATGTGCTGTTAATCCAATGGACTTGGAAAGAAGTTTCCATTTAGAATAAAGTAGGACTTGATTTTTCTCTTAAAATATGTTCCTCTTCAACCACACTGCATTGCATAAATTGTTGTAATTCAGTTACAATAGAATACATTTGCATTGTTTTCCCTTAATTTAATACATCTGTACTAAAAAAAAAACATAACTCCCTTGACAATAAATAATGAATGTTTTGAGACTGTCATATTAGTATTTAACAATTCAAAAAACTGTTATCTTTTAAATAAAAGAACACTACTTTCACTCTTCACGTTGTTAGAAAAATAATCTGTAAACAAATG
>PVKS010017860.1:0-41174 GCA_004027875.1 Aplodontia rufa
GGTGGTGATGATGGTGGTGATGGTGATGATGATGTTTATGATGCTGATGATGATCTCTCTTTTTTTCTAGGCACGCCAGTGATCACTATGGTCCCTGTTTTCACCCGGCCACATTCAAGTGATCATTGTCATCTGCACATTCAGGGTAGAAAGATAAGCCAGGGGCTGCAGTCACTTCCAGGAAAGATCCGTGAGTATGAGGAAAGTTTCTATGTGGGTAATAAATTTTCTGCCTTTTGACTTTTAAAAGTGAAGAGTGAAATGTCTTTTTTGTCTGTTTAATATCAAGCACCACCTTAACATTTGTTTGGCTGTAGAGTTTACAAAGGACTTTTAAAGCCATAAATCATCAGTGCCTCATAATAACCCTTTCACTTCAGGGAATAGATTTAATTTTGACTCTCATTCACATATATAGAAAATATGGCCTGGAGAAGTTAATAATTTGCCCAAGAGGTGGGCAGCAGCAGGGGCAGAACAAAAGCCTCAACTCTGCTCTTCTCTTTCCTAATCTTTAAAATCATTAGCTCCTTTCTGTAAGTATCTATAGCATGCAGGGCTCCTCTTGGATGTCTTCAGAAGAAAGCTCCAAACTATTTTAAAATATGTTTAAGAAATGATCTGTGGGTTGGAGCGGTTGCTCAGCGGTTATGGTGCATGTCTGGCATGCATGGGGACACAGGTTCGAACCCCAGCACCGTGTACCCAATTAAGGGTTGGAGCAACAAAAACCAGATGAAAACATAAATTAAATTGATTCTTTCTCTTCCTTTCTCACTGTCCCTCCCTATCTTTTAAAAAGAAAGAAAGAAAGAAATGATCTGCGTTTTGACATATCGGGGATGTCTGAAACTCCCCAGCCTCCTGTGCAGTCACAGTAAATCAACCAAACAAATAACCATCCCCATTGTTTTGTGGATTATTTCCCCATGAGGCAGATGTTTACTTTTTACAAATGAAAGCTCATTGTTGTCAGGAACATTTAAGAGGCTTAACCTGTCTCCTCTGGCATATGGCGCTGACTTTTCATGATAAAACTGGTTGTGTGCACTGGCAGGCGAAATCACAAGCCTCTCTCTGAAACTTCATCAGCTGCTGTCGCAGAGCATCGCTGTTTTCCTATGCAGGGGCTCATCCGGGCCTCTTCCACCAAGAAAGAGAGGGGGGTGGTGGCTGTTTCCTTTGGTAGAAAATACTCATATTTTAATGGATATGATGTCATGAATTATTAAAGTAGCTTAACTTTAAAGCCGAACTGAAAGAACACGTAGTGAAGAATGACCTTGAGACTCTTGAAAAATGGGAATGTTGACTGCACGCCTGCAGACTTAAAGATGGATTTCTACTTTAGTTTATATTTATGCAACTGTGAAACTTGGTCCCTTGTTCCCAGAGAAATCCTTTGTGCAGCCGTGTGGAGAAAGTTATTACATTTTAGTGCAGAAGAGCTGTAAACTTTCTTTCCTCTTCTCTCATGAAAGCTGGAGTGTGGTAGTGCACTTGGCCTGGGGGGAATGGCCCAGAGGAATGAGATGCAGAGTCTCTCAGAAGACAAAAGGAAGCAGACAGGCACTGTTCTTTTAAAAAGAGGCTACCGTGAGGTTCTTAGGAGGGATTTGTGTATAACTTGGTGTCAGCCCGTTGCAGGGTGCATTTGCTTCTGATTCAAGGTGAATAAAAGGAGCTAAAATCCAGGAGGATAAAGATCTAACGGTGGCAAGGTAGCCTGAGCTGTGCCTGGAAGTCATTCCACTGTACCTATTGCAGTTGTACCTGGAGACTGCCAGAGCGCATGTGATGCAAGAGGGCATCTTTCAAGGATTTGAGTTTGGCCACCCCAGGCTCATTTTCTGGTCAAGAGTTTGTTGGGTAAAACCATAGACTGTAATGGTGGAGTTAGGTGTTCTTGATTGTTCCAATGCTGTGATGTGAAGCTCTGTCTACACCCACAGAGATGTGTGGCTCGACTTTCCTTATTTTCTTTATAGCATGAATTTGCGCAGGAGTTTATATAGACGGGGAAGATGCCTGAGTGGGGAGGGTTGAGGAATCAGAATTTATTGAGAGTCTGATAAATATTTGACTCTGCTTAGGGAGCATCCCTGTTTTATAGAAGAGGAAACTAAGGTTCAGAGTGTCAGATTTTCCACACCACACAGTTATTATCAGAGCTGGGATTTTAATGAACCAAGATCTGCATGACATCAAAGGCTTATGTAAATTGACTATTCTTATTGTGAGGCTCTGAATGATTGGTTTGATGGAATTTTTACTTTCTTTTTGTTTGTCTGTTTTAACTCTTTGGACCTTATGTGCTAATGTCTTCTGTTCCTTGCAGATCCCTTCTCCATCTGTCTGTCTCCACTCTGCTCTGTGGCCAGACTGATTGTCCAAAGCCAACTATTCCAATGGGTGCCCTTATTCTTTGGCTTACAGTTGGGTTGGTCAGTAGGATTCTCAAATTGGCTTTGGAGACAAGTGGGTGGGTGGGTGGGTGGGAAAAGAGACTCTCTGATGGATTTTTTTATTGAATACCATAACTCCTGCCTTCTCTATGCAGTTCCCCTCTCTGGATTTTAATAACTTCTCCCATCCCTGGCTATTTTAGGTTAAGGGTGATAATAGCTCCCTGTGGTTGCTAGACCTTGAGGACTGAGATATCCCTTGGGAATTCCCTACACTCTGCCACTGTAGGGACTTTGGTGAATTAACCCATTTATTAAGATAATTGGGCTGCCCTACTTGAATGTGGGACCTTCACTGACATAGGTATGCATCATTTTAGTGATGTCATAATGGGTTTGTTTTGTACCTGTCAAAGACTTATTTTTTTTTAGAGCAGGAATGCAATAAGTTTTGTCTCCTCTTTTTTCCCCATTAACAATTTCATATTTATAACTCCCAGACAGGCTCTATGTTCATCTTGGACCTTCCTTTTGCTTTACTACTTGGTCTTTGAATTTCCTTTATCCCCACTCAAGTTGAGTCTGCAGGACCAGAGGAAGCCAGTTTCTATTATTATTTTCCAAGATTGAGTTTCTTTGGTCTCCAGAGCAGGAGTTATTCTTTTATTAGCATTTCTTTGTGAAATAGTCTGTTAGATTGTCTTGAGAAAACAATGCACATTTTCTAACCTTCTAGGGAAAAATCATTATTTCTCCAAAAAGGAAGAGATAATGAAAGTACATTCAGTAAATAACAGTAAGGATAATAAAGGGAGAAAAAGGCAGAATATTTAGAATCAAGGTCAGTTTCTTCTTTTTTGGATTGCAGTAAGCATTTAATGGCAATAAAATCTTTTTCCTGTATAATACATTTTATATTAAAACTGCAGGCATTTAAATGAGGGATTTTATGTCTGCATAGTCTTTATTGAGCATGAAGGATTAAAAAAATGCTTTTTTTTTCCTAAAAAGTTTTTGAGGTTTGCAAAGCTACTCCATGCGTCCTGGGCTCATAGAAGTGAGAATGCAAGGGTGGGAGGTGGTCAGAGCTACTCACAAAGTTTCTTGCTTATATTAGCCTTGGTCCTCTGTTATTCTGGGCCTCTGTGTCTCCTGAATTAGCAGTAAATCTTTCCTGATGGTGTGGCAGCTTTGCAATGTGAATTCACGTCCATTTTCAGATGAATAAGAGAGAGGCTTTAGTGTGTTTTCTCTTCCTTTATTGGTGATTCAGGCAAAGATTGGTGGTCCAGCTGAAGGGAGGTTCTGTTCTGTCTTTCCAGACCCTGGAGCTGCCATAGTCAGCAATGAAGATGAGCTGTATTATGGCTCCAGGGTAAAAGAATGTTGATGGTGGTGTTGTTTCATAGGTTGGATTGAAACAGATTAATTCTTTGTTGAAGCTGATGCTTTCCTGGGGCCTTTGTCCTTAAATATGAAGAAATTTACTCTTGATGCTGAGATATCAAGACCTTGATGGGTCCTCATTCTACCAAAGGATTGTGCAGTGTGAAAGTCTGCCAGACTTGTTTTAAAGCTTCTCATTTTGGGCATATCAGAAGGTTCAAGGGCATGTTGACTTAGGTGCGGCAGAAAGAGAAACTCAACTCACAAAGCAACTACACTTTCTTTTCTCGGTCCATGGTGATGTTTATAAGTTGCTTGATCTATTCTTGATCATGAATTTAGTCTACAAGAAGCAAAAGCACTAGGCTTATAGCTTAGATGTTTATGAAATATACATTCATATAGGAAATTATCTGCATAGGGAAGTAGATTATGTAGGTGGGGATCTGACCTCTAGCAGGATATGCCTTGTAATCTATAAATATCTGCTCTTCGAGTTAGAATAAATTATCTGAAGATGGCAGGTTCTATGTTTTACATCTTAGATTGTCAGAACTGCATTTCCCATTGGGTGGCTAATAACACATTTTAAAATCTAAATATCCCCTGTACATTGACCTGATCCAACTGTTCTTGGCCACAACTTAACATGCTTTAGAAATAGCCCCGAAGCTGGCATATTGGAAATAGCATTTACTTTAACAACTATTTCCTCCCTGTAAGGTCATGGAGATTTAAGTCTCCTTTGTATATTTTTACTACATTGGCAGCATATGGTTTATTGTTACAACCAGACATTCTCGTGGAAGTGAGAAGCACAGGGGTGAAGGAGAATGATGCTATTGAGTGAAAAGGTGTTGTTCTGAGCCCTGGAACTAAAGTTTCTGCAGTTTTCTTTTTTAAAGAGCTCAAGCCTTTCAGAAAGTTTTAACAGATGTGCGCTGATTTTATTTTTGATAATACCAACTCGTGTTTACTCAGGTCTTCTGGAAATTGGTTAGAAGAACTTTCCATGGAGGAGAAACATGGACAAATACTGTTGGTTTACTTAGTGCTGAAGGTATTGACTGGTAAAGAAACAGAATGACACAGCTCTCTAAGCCAAAACAGTCATGCTCAACACTTTTGCTTTTGAAGTGTACATTCTTGTAAAGTTTAGGAAAGGCTGTAATGAAGAAGAAGCAAAAGAAATGAAAGAGGGTTGAAGATAACTTAGAAAATAAAATCTACTAGACTTGGGAGATAATCACCTCATTAGAAGCAGCATTGCTAAAATAATGGATTTTTATTACCCAGGCCTGAATAAAAAATGAGTTCACTGAGCAGACTCAGGAGCATGCGTGCACACCCACACATGCACACATACATGCACACTCACATGCTTGCACAAACACACACACCAAGGACAGGTAGGAGGCTCAAGTGGGAGCGTGTTGGTGTGCTTCATAATTCTGGATTTATTTTTTTGGGTTTTGAATTCATTAGATACCACGTTGAATTCCAAATGTGATAATTAGGCAAATTAATGCTGCAGTGAAGTTATTAATGAGGCAAAATATGCTAATATGCTTTTGATAAAGAGCTCCTCTTCTGCCTTACCAAGAAATTGGCAAACATCTTTTATTTAGGGCCAGACAGCTTATCTCAAATGATTTACTAAAAAGGTTCTAGGCTGTATGCTGCGAACAAATGTTGTAAATAGGGGTTAATGCCTGAATTTTTGATATGTATAAGCCTCAGTGCAGTGCAGCGAGTCCTGAGACATTCTTCACTTGGTGTTTGAGTGACAGCAGTGTCCGGAAAGTCTGAGGGCTCTTCTGTGGCCTTTAATTCGGCAAAACTCACTGCTCACCAGGGTCGTTCCTATTAACATCATCACGACATTCAACATGGGGGGAACAGTGGCTGCCAGCTCACCAATGTGCTCCTTTCTTTTCGACAGACTTAGTGTCTCCTTTGGTTTTCAGATGTTCAAAACTCCCAGCCCAGAATCATTAGGGAACCCATTTAGTGGTTTGAAAGTGACACTGCAGAATTTTTCTTTCCGATCTTAAGTCTGCTGTTCAGATCTTATTGTGCATCAGGAGTCCTCCTGAGACCAAGCAGAGATACCTCCTAACCAGGTATTTTTGGTAACTAAAAACAAAATGTATGGAAATATGAAAAGAACTGTTCCCATGAGTGTATGAGTAGTTAATCCTTTTAATCACATGCTCCTCAAGGGCACAGCCTGTGTGAATTTGATTTCACTCAGCTATGACATTTGCTAATGGGTGTCACCATGCCTTCCAGCCCCCAGGTTGGACAGATTTGACTTTAGTAAATGAGAGGAGGGAAGATCCTGATGCATGTTCAAGTAGAGCAGCCAGTGGTCAGTCCTGGTGTGCTGTTGAGGCAGCCCTAAAGCTGGAAAAAGACTATTTGTTGATCGAAAACCAGTTTACAGAAAGTGATGGGATTAGTTGGGAAAGCATTTGACTACTAGTGGCGAAAGACTTACTAAGAGAGTTCAGCAAAGAAGCTTCCCCCCACCCCAAAATAGTTAAATAGGATATGTGGTCCATAGTTGAGACATTGGATAGAAGACTTTCACCTCTTTGACCCATTGCTTTGTGTGGTGTGTGTGTGTGTGTGTGTGTGTGTGTGTGTGTGAACTGGAGGATATACCCAGGGTTATTATAGGAAGTTATCAGGGTAACAAATACAAAATATACAGCCCAAATATAACTTAATTTAATTTTTTAAAAAGTTTTCCATCTGGCCTTTGTTTCTCTGACACTTAGTTGTATTTGTGGTGCTGGGGTTTGAATTGGGTCCTGGCACATGCAAGGCAAGTGGTCCAACTGCTGAGCCACCACTCCACCCTCCTTTATGTTTTAAGACAGTGGATTCTGGTAGCTGGAGGTGCTCTTCCTCCTGAATAGATTGATGGCAGAGATCTGTATGTTTGAATTGGCAAAGTGCATATACAAAAGATGGAGAGGTTGAGAACTATGGAAAGGGGCAGAGCAGAGACATGAGGCAGGAACCTGGAAGGTCAAATGCAGGACAGGGGATGGTGGGGAGAAAAAAACGCCCCAGTGTCCGTCAGGCTGGGGGGCGGGGATGTTCATGGGGGAGGTGGGGATTGTGGGGGTGAAGCTGTGCACAGCATCATGCAGATCTTTCTTCCTCTCCTCTGACTCACAAAACCTTCCCGAAAACACTTCTGAGGAAGGCTCTCGGGTAAGGGGGTCTCTTGGTGAATGTGAAGAAGTAATAAGTCTCGCCCCTAGTTGGTGTCAGGCTGCAGCTGACATAAAGTTTCCAGAAGATTCATTTCACAGAAGTCCCACCACTCAGTAAGTTAGATTTAAAGGTGACCCTAACATAGTCACAAAAGATACATATGGAGAAGACTTACATAGCTTGGCAGGCTCCCTGAGAAGAAGAAAACAGCACCTAAGTGTGGGTGAGATTCCCCTTCCAACCCACTCAGTGAGTGTGCCCCTGTGAGATGGGAACAAAGGGCCATTTTCTCGTTAGATCTTGGCTCCTCTATATGAAGAAATCATAACATGCATGTGCTTTTAGCTTTTGAAGATAAAATGCTTGTTTTTAATTTTTTTGAACATACATCTAAACAAAAGCCAATACTATATTTGGTGCTCAATTGGAAAACAGAAGCCAGCAATCTGTTTCAAAGCTGAGGGAAAAGCAGATTGCTTTGAATTTATTGAGTGACGGGACCAAATTCTATTTTTACGAGTAAATTAAGAGATTTTCATGGGTAATTGAGAATATGCTTGGTTTTCATTTCATGAGGTCAATTTTAGAACTTAACCCTTGAACTGAATGTGGTTTTGCTGGATATTAATAAGCAACAAATACATTAATATGTAGCAGGCTTTTATCAGAGACCATGAATTTGGGGTTTTAAGGAATATGCCTACTTTGCTCCTTCTATCTGTACAGAATTTCTAATTTAAATTTATATTGCACCAAGAAGCAGCAACTTCATCTAAATCAATTTGAAGTCTCCTTCCTCTTTCCTGGGACAGGGTTTAAATTTAGGCTGATTGGTGAGAGTCTTTGTGTCCTGTCTCAGGAATGGAGGCTCCCATTCTGGGTTGTCATTGGTCCACACACTTACAGGGACATCCTCATATTTACACGGTGACTAGTCACTTGTCCACCTAGGTCACTGCTGGGAACTTGTCCTCTCCCAGTTAAGCTCTCTCTTTTGGCTGCTCTCAGGCCCTCTCTGGCACACGTACATGAATGTGGCTTCTGGCTTACTCTAGGGCCACAGGGACCAAGACCTTCCACCTTCACACCCAACATGGCATGTCTCCTCCACTGCTCCTGTCCTCAGCACGCAGTGGGGACTCGGTGGCTTGCTGGATGCTTGGACTCTCCCTGCATGAAGTGGGCACTGGTGCTGTCTTGGGATACCTGGCATGGACTGATGGGGGCAGAGCAGAAATCAGACCTCTTCAGAGAGGCTTAGAGCTCTCTAAACCTCTGATTCTTCTTATTCCTTTCCTCAGGTGGGACAGCCTTTATCCGGCTCTGGGGAATAGGAAAAACTGGCTCTGACTGATCACATTCTATTCGGAATCCTTTGTTTATGCCCCAAGTTCTAGGCTTTAGAAACTTAAAAACCTTTTCTCTCAAACTATTGCTCTCATTTTCTTCTTTGTCAGGTTTTCCCTGAGGAAATAAAAACAGATTTCTCATCTGCCTGAGTGGTGGGAAGTATGGCAATTATGGGAAATACTGGTGAACATAAGTTAATGTTTCAACTCGTGTCTAAGACTGACAAGAATTCAGCTTAAAGAACTTGGCAGTGCAGTGCCAAGTGCCCCGAGGGTGCCTTTCTTCCCTCCCTGCTGCCCCTACCAACCAGCTTGGAGCGTGTGCTCAAGAAAAGTGAGCGCAGTCTGGCTGTTAGGCCCTGTCAAAAGCAGCACTTCCTGAGGGCAAGAGGCAGACATTTTCCTCCTCTCAGAACCTGGTAGAAGGCTTCACCCTAAAGGTTCCCAACAGCCCCATGCCCACCTATGACAGGGAGGCAAATTGCATTTCTTTTTTATGGGTTGAAGATAGTTATTTTTGTACATTCAAAACTACCAAGCACTAAAAAGTTTAAGATCTTATGTGAATGCAATATTTAGTTAGACACAGGTGGGTAGCTGGGCACAGTGGTACATGCCTGTCATCCCAGGAACTCGGGAGGTTGAGGCAGGTGTATCACAAGTTCAAGGCCAGCCTGGAAAACTTAGTGAGATCCTGTCTCCAAATGAAATAAAAAGTGCTGGAGATGTGTAGCTCGGTGTTAGAGTAATTTCCTAGCATGTGCGAGGCCTTAGGTTCAAACCCCAGTACCCAAAAAGCTAACAACAACAAAACTTAGTGGGAACCACATAAACTTAACCATGACAGATGCCATTTACCCCTGTACTAGTCTGTATTCTGTTGCTATAACAAATATCTCTGGGTGGACACTTGATAAAGAGAAGAGATTTATTTAGTTGACAGTTTTGGAGGCTAAATGTCCAAGATCAGACAACTTCATTACTGCATTATAACATGGCAGAGAAGCAGGAAGGGAAACAACAGTAGAGTAGCCAGTCTTTTTTTTTTTAATAATAATAATCTACTCTTGTGGGAACTAATAGATATCCTATAAGAACTACATTAATTCCTTTCTAAGCATGCTGTCCCCAGTGACCTAATTACTTTCCAATAGACATCACTTCTTTTTTTTTTTTTTCCTTTTAATCATAGTGGCCAAGGGTGATCTTCAGTCCCTCAAATCTGCTGTGGCAAAGAAAAATTGAGCATTCACATTAGCTTAAAAAAACAAAACAAAACAAAACAAACAAACAAAAAAAAACCCAAAACCCCAAACGAACGGACAAGAAAACAAGAAGAACAAAAGCCTAGGAATAATCTAACCAAGGAGGTGAAAGACTTCTCCAGTGAAAATTATAGGACACTGAAGAGAAAAATTGAATGTATTGGAAGATGGAAAGATGAGCCATGCTGTTGGATAGGCAGGGTTAATATTGTTAAAATGACATATTACCAAAAGTGATTGTTTTAGTCAGCTTTTTGATGCTGTGACCCAAGAACCTGACAAGAACAGTTTTAGAAGGAAAAGGTTTATTTAGGGGCTCATGGCTTCGGAGGTCCCAGGGCATGGAAGGCCAGCTTCCTTTTTTGGGCTCAAAGTGAGGCTATACCTCATGGAGGCATAGCTCCAGGGAGCAGGGAGCTCAAGGTGTCACACTGGGAAGCAGAGCAGAGTGAGAAACTCCATGCCAGATACAGAATGTATACTCCAAAGGCATGCCCCCAAAGACCCATGTCCTCCAGCCACACCCTATCTGCCTACAGTGCCCAGTTGATCTCTATATAGGGGGATTAACTCACTGAATGGGTTAAGGCTTTTTTTTTTTAAGAGGGGGACAATAAAGAGAGAGAGAGAGAGAGAGAGATAATCAACTTTATTCAGCTTTTCATGTGGCTTTCATTGCTATAAGACTTCATTGTGTACGTGGTGCTGGGGTTTGAACTCAGGTCCTCACCAAGGGCCACAACCACTGAGCCACCAATCATTTCACCTCAGCCTTCCTGAATTGTCACACATGAACTTTTGGGGGATATCTTCCATTCAAACTATAACAGTGATCTACATATTTAATGCAATTCCCATCAAAATACCAGTATCTTTTTTTCACAGAACTAGAGAAAACAAGTCTAAAATTCATGTAGAAAAATAAAGACCCAGGATAGTTTAAGCAATTGTAAGCAAAAGGAACAATGCTGTAGGCATCACAATACTGCATTTTTAAAGATTATGTCTTTTTTGATGTACATGACAATAGAATAAACAGTGACAATTATAAAAACATGGAATATAACTTGTTCTAGTTCAGTCCCCAGTGCTTTCCCTCTCCCACTCCATCTTCCCTCTATTCTACTGCTCTTTTTAATTGCTTTTTAAAAAATTACTGTCTTGCTGATGTAAATGCTGATGAGATTCACTACGGTGTGTTCATATGTGAACCTAGGAAAGTTAAGTCTGATTCATTCCACAAACTTTCCCTATCTCCTCCCTCCTCCCTCAGTTTCCTTCTCCTTCGTCTATTCTAGTCCTCTGATCTGTTCCTTATTTCAGGTTAGCGTCTACATAGCAGAGAGAACATTCAACCTTTGGCTTTTCCAGACTGGCTTATTTCTCTTAGCATGATATCGTTGAGTTTCAGGCATTTGCTGGAAAATGCCATAAAGTCATTTTTCCTTGTGACTGAGAAACACTCCATTGTGTGCACATACCGTATTTTCTTTATCCTTTCATCTGTTGAAGGGTTCATTCCATAGCTTAGCTATTGTGAATTGTACTGCTATAAACATCGATGGAGCCGTATCACTGTAGTATGCTACTTTTGGGTCCTTTGAATATATATAGGGGAGTGGGATAGCCGGGTCAAATGGTGGATCCATTCCTAGCTTTTTGAGGAATCTCCATGCTGCTTTCCAGAGTGTTTGTACCAATTTACAGTCCCACCAACAATGTGGAAGTGTTCCCTTTTCCCCACATCCTTGCCAACATTTATTGTTATTAGTAGTCTTGATAATTGCTATTCTAATTGGAGTGAGGTGAAATCTCAGTGTAGTTTTAATTTGCATTTCTCTAATTGCTAGAGATGTTCAACATTTTTTTCATATATTTGTTGACCATTTATATTTATTCATTTGAGAAGTGTCTGTTTAGTTCTTTTGCACATTTATTGATTTGGTAGTTATTTTTTGGTGTTAATTTTTTTTGTGTTCTTTGTATGTCCTGGATATTAACACCCGATTTGAGAGACCAGTGGCAAATACTTTTTCCATTCTGTGGGTTCTCTCTTCATGCTCTTGACTATTTCCTTTGCTGTGAGGAAGATTTTCAATTTGTTGCCAATTTGATTTTTAACTTTATTTCTTGTACTTTGGGAGTCTTGTTAAGGAAATCAGTACCTGAGCCAATGTGTTGGAGTGTTGGGCCCACATTTTCTTCTAGTAGGTTTCTGACCTAATTCCTAAGTCTTTGATCCACTTTGAGTTGAGTTTTGTACAGGATGAAAGATAGGGGTTACGTTTCATTCTACTACATATGGATTTCCAGTTTTCCCAGACACAGAGACAAACTCACATAAATACAATTACCTTCTGCTTGACAAAGGTGCCAAAACTGAAGTTGGAGAAAAGACAGCTTATTTAACAATACTGGGTTTTAAGTTATACTATAGAGCTATAGTAACAAAAGTAGCATAATACTGGTATAGAAACAGACACACAGAACAATGGAAAAGAATAGAAGACATAGAGACAAATCTGCACAGATACAGTCATCTGATCCTTTACAAAGGTGCCAAAAACATACATTGCAGAAAAGACAGCCTTTTTAGCAAATGGTGCTGCGACACTGGGTATTCATTTGTAGAAGAATAAAATTCGACCCCTATCTCTCACCCTGAATAAAAGTCTACTTATTTCAAAGAACTAGGAATTACACCAGAAACACCGCAACTGCTAGAAGAAAACAGGGTCAACACTCCAACATATAGCCATGGGCAATGACTTCCTGGACGGGACTCCTCAAACACAGGAGATAGTACCAAGAATTAATAAGTGGGACAGCATCAAATTAAAAAGCTTCTGCATAGCAAAGAAAAAAAGAATGTAAAGAGAATACTTACAGAAAAGGAGAAAATCTTTGTCAGATACTCTTGTGACAGAAGATTAATATCCAGAATATATAAAGAACTAAAATATTTTTATTATTCCTCCCCAAAACCAAAGAATCCATCAGTAAATGAGCATATGAATTAAACAAACACTTCTGAAAAGAAGAAGAACAAATGGCCAAGTGTATGACAAAATGTTCAACATCTTTAGCAGCCAGGGAAATGAAAAATCAAAACTTCATTGAGACAGCGTTTCATTGCAGTTAGAGTGGCAGTCATCAAGAATATGAATAAATGCTGGGGAGTACGTGGGGGGAATAGAATACTTATACACTGGTGGTGGGGTTATAAAGTAGTACGACCATTATGGAAATCAGTATGGAGGTTCCTCAAAAGACTAAAAAGGGAACTACTATATGACCAGCCACACCACTCCCTGGTATTTATCCAAAAGAATTAAAGTCAGTATACTCTCTGGTACATGCATACCATTGTTTACAGCTATGGAATTCATAATAGCCAAGTTATGGAAGCATCCCTAGGTGTCCATCAATGGTTGAAGCCAGATTAAGAACGTCAAGGATCACCATAGCTCCAGCCCTCATTTTAACCACTTTTTTTTTTAAAAAGAGAGAAGGACAGTGAGAGAGAGGGAGAGACAGAATCAATTTTTATTGAGTTTTTCACATGGCTTTTGTTGCTCTGACACTTAGTTGTGTACATGGGTGCTGGGGTTTGAACCCGTGTACTTGCACACGCTGGGCAAGCAATGTAACTGCTGAGCCACGGCTCCAGCCCCATTGTAACCATTTTTAAAAGGAGAAAAAGGGTGGGTGGGGGGGCCTCCTCTAAGAAGGGAAGGGAGAACCAGCAGAGTAGAGGAAGAGAACTAGGGAAGAAGGAAGAGGAAAGGGAAAAGGGCAGTTCTGGGGAATAAAATTGATCCAATTATGTTATGTGCATGTACAAATATGTCACAATGAATTCCAGTATGAAGTGTAATTATAAGGCACCAATAAAATAATTAAAAAAGAAAAACCAAGACTTTAGGAACTTTAATTTTTCTTTTAAAGAAAGAGAGAGAGATAGAGTGAGAGAAAGAGAGAATCACTTTTACTGATTTTTCATCTGGTTTTAGTTTTTCCAACACTTAGTAGTGTTTGTGGTGCTGGGGTTTGAAACTGGGTCCTTGTGCATCCAGGCAAGCGCTCTAACCACTGAGCTCCCACCAGGACCTTAATTTTTTTCTTTTTTTTTTTTTTTATTGTAGCAAAATACAAAATAAAAAACTTGTTTTAGGGCTGAGATTGTGTCTCAGTGGTAGAGTGCTTGCCTAGCATGTGTGAGGCACTGGGTTTGATCCTCAGCACCACATAAAAATCAATAAACAAAATAAAGGTATTGTGTTCACCTAGAACCAAAAAAGAAAAAATTTAAAAACTTACTATTTTAACTGTTTTTTCTTTTTTTTTAAAGAGAGAGAGGGACAGTGAAAAAGAGAGAGACAGAGAGAAAGAGAGAATCCATTTTATTATTTTATTTATTTATTTTTCATGTGGGTTTCATTGTTCAGACACTCTGTAGTGTACGTGGTGCTGCAGTTTCAATACACCTCCTCGCACACGCCAGGCAAGCGTTGTAAACACTGAGCAACCACTCCAGCCCCATTTTAACCATTTTTTAAAATTTCTATTTTTAAATTTTTAAAAGAGAGGGGGACAATGAAAGAGAGAAAGAGAGAGAGAGAGAATCAAATTTTATTTAGTTTTTCACGTGGCTTTTGTTGCTCTGACACTTCGTTGTGTATGTGGTGCTGGGGTTCGAACCTGTGTGCTTGTGCATGCAGGGCAAGCACCATAACTGCTGAGCCACTGCTCCCACCCTCATTTTAACCATTTTTTAAATGTTTATTTCAGCTGCATTAAGTACGTTCATAATGTTATGCAACCACTATTTATCTCCAGAACTCTTTTAACATCCCATGCTGAAACTCTACCCATTAAGCGATAGCTTCCTATTCTCTCTGTCCCTAGTCCCTGGTGATCTCCATTCTGCTATCTTTATGAATTTGACCATTCCAAGTACCCTGTATAAATGGAATCATACATTCTTGGTTCCTTTGCATCTGGCTTATTGTACTTGATATAACATTTCCAAGATTCATCAATGTTGTCATATGTGTCAGAATTTCTTTTCTTTCTTTCCTTCCTCTTCCTCCTCCTCCTCCTGCTCCTCCTCCTCCTTTTCTGTGGTACTGGAAATTAACTCAGGGACACATTGCTACTGAACCACATCCCCAATCCTATTTTTTATTTTGAGACAGGATCTTACTAAATTGCTTAGAGTCTCACTAAATTGTTTAGGCTGTCCTTGAACTTCGGGTCTTTCTGCCTCAGCTTCCTCAGTTGCAGGGATTACAGATATGCACCACCACACATGGAGTCTTCCTTCCTTTTTGAAGAATAATATCCCATTGTACCCCTCATCTGTTGATAGGTACCTGGGAGGTCTCCACGTATTGGCTACTGTGAATAATGCTGTTTATGAACATTTGGGCACAAATATGGGTTCATGTCCCTGCTTTCAATTCTTTTGGGTTTGTACTTAGAAGTGGAATCGTTGTTATGGTTTAGATATTAAGTGTCCCCAAAAAGCTCATGTGTGAGGCAACGTAAGAAGGTTTAGAGATGAAACGATTGGGTTATAAGAGCTTTAACCCAATCATTGAATTAATTCTCTGGTAGGGACTGAGTGATAACTGAAGAATGGTAGGGTGTGGCTGGAAGAGGTGGGTTCCTAGGGGCGTATCTGATGAATGGAGTTTCTCTCTGCTTCCTGCTTGCAATGCTCTGGCCACTTTACTCCACCATATTCTTCTATCGTGATGTTCTGCCTCATCCTGAGCCCTGAGGAATCGAGCCTTCTGTCTATGGACTGAGACCTCTAAACTGTGAGCCCCCCAAAAGAAGCTATGTTAAAGAAACTATTCCTTTAAAATAGTTCTTGTCAGATCTTTTAGTCATAGCAGTGGAAAAGCTGACTAAACAGTTGTATTATGTGATAATTCTATATGTGTGTTTTTGAGGATCTACCATACTATTTTCAACAGTGGGGTGAACAAGAGTTCCAATTTTTCCATATCCTCATCAATATTTGCCATTTTTTGTTTATTTGATAATGTGTATGAAGTAGCATCTCATTGTGGGTTTTTTTTTTTTTAAGAGAAAGAGGGACAGTGATAGAGAAAGAGAATCAATTTTATTGAGTTTTTCACATGGCTTTCATTGCTCTGACACTTAGTGTGTACGTGGTGCTGGGGTTTGAACCTGAGTCCTCACACATGCCAGGCAAGCACAATAATTGCTGGGCCACTGCTCCAGCCCCTTGTTGTGGTTTTGATTTGCCTTTCTCCAGAGATTAGTGATGCTGAATATCTGAGTTTATTGGCCATTTGTATATCTTCTTTTGGAGAAATGGATATTCAAGTCTTTGGCCTGTTTTTAAACTGGGTTTTATATTTTGCTGTTATTGTTGATTAAGGCTCAGGGGATTTTATTCCTATCACTCCTTAATGAGATGCAGCTATATGTTGATATGTTTGTCAGAAGGAGGAGTCATTTAAGAGGAATGGAGGATTCCAGGATTATTGCATGGAGTTATGTCCAACCTCCTTAGCATATGAGCTTTCTCCCAATCTGGCCCTACTTGCCTGCCCAGTTTGCTCTCCTGCCTCTGACCAGCCTGACGCTCCAGGACATTCATTTGTCTGATGTTCTCCACAAGCCCAACAAACTTTCACTCCTCTGAGTGTATGCAAATCTCAGGCCTTACCTTTTCTGAAGTCTCTCCTCACCCTCCCTTGTTTGTTCTTGTGGCATATCACTTGTTCCCCCATTCATTCATGAAATATTCATAGAGCACATATTTGTTACCAGGTACAAAGCAGCACGCCAGATAATGGGGAATCAACAGTGAATAAAGCAATTACTACTTCCTGGGAACTCACCGTCTAGTGGGGGAAACAGGTAAGTTATCTGGCAATTACAGTTCATTGTGAGTAAGTGCTAAAATAGAAGTACAAAGAGGTAAGGAAGATTATCTTCCTGAGCACAGAGCTGGAGTTAGAAGTATTTATGGGCTGTTGTGAACATCCCCATCTTCTGCACATTAAATGTAAGCTTGTGTTTTATTATTTTTATATCCCTTAAACAGAATCATTTACAAACAGCCATGGGCTTCTGTAATGCATAGCCTGACCTCACAAAGAGTAGGATTCCAGTGTGGAGATATTTCTCTGTTCTCTGGTATATTTGGGGGTAGTCGGAGTTGCAATTTGGATTGCATGCATTCAGGTGGGCCTAACTCCTGCTCCTCCCTGACTAGGCTTACTGCATGTATAAGTGCTTATGTGCAGATGGGCATGGGGACTCACAGAAGATCGTTCACCAATCCTGGCAAGAGCATGTGCTTGTAAGTCCAGCATTGTGTGTAGCTTGTAACCCAGAGCAGGTGCTCAATAGATGCTTCTGGTATTACTGGACCCTATGGATCACAGAAGAAAATTTATTTCATTTTTCAGCAATGAATCCATAGTCCAAAGCAGAAAGAGTAGAGCCATAAAGGTGAACCACTAAGCTGAATTTATTTCAGAAGAAGCACATGGTGAAGTCATTTTCATTTCCTTTTTTGAGAAACAAGTTTTTTGCTTATCTGGACTTTGGTAGCCTTAGAGGAAGGTAAAATAGGGCCTACTGGAAAAATTCAAAGGGAAACTAAGGGGAGTCATGCCAGAGAAGCCAGATCGATTGCGATAGAGATTTATACCTGAATGCAGGGTTTAAGTGGGGAGCAGGGAAGGGACACTATCAGGGATTACTGAGAAGGAAGAATCAACATAATATGGATTTTGAGGAGTAGGGAATGGAAAAAATAAAAAGGACTTAAGATATTGGTTTTAGGATTTAGAGAGGAGGATTTAATTTGGAAGATAAAGGATTTACTGTGATAATTAAGCCTAGAATGCATGCAGTCTGAATTGCAACCTTCAGATGGCATTTACACACTCCAGAGTAGGGGTGGCCATGTCCTGATGGCAGTCCTCTTCCTGAGGACAGGATGTGTACATTGTGGAAGCCAACAACTGTACATAAATGACTCTGTTTAGGGTAAAATTCTCCTTTTATCTAAAATCTGTTACTTAAAGGATTAATTATTCACCTTTTTCGAATAGCTTCTTCCTGGCCTCTGACAGGGCTTTGCTGTCTTACTGTCCTCAGTTCCACTAGACAGATTGAGAAGCCGAAAGTCAGAGTGCAGGACGCCAGTAGTTTATTGAGCAAACAATAAATCATCCGTAAATGCATATTGAACAGGGATTTGTGACATCTCTTAAAACACAAACAAAGCTCCTGTTGGTTCTGTCCTTCCAGCGTCAAAGCTGGTCTTGGGCCAGGTAGGCACGTAGGGGCATCTGAAGGCCTGCATCCTAATGCTGCCTGTGCAATGTACCGTGCACTCAAGTGTTTGTGTGCGGCTGGCCATGAGAAGCTGGAGAAACCCATGGCTGGTCCTGGCAAGAGCACATTTTTCATGATGCTGAATCACTGGGGTGCTGGCCTGTGTAGAAGTCAGCCCATTTATGTGGGTCAAGGGTGGAAGAAGAAACCCTTGCCAGTGTACCTCACTGCGTGATGTGGATTTCAGCATCACATTCTCCCACCGCTGCTGCTTAGAATTGCTCCTGATCCATTATTCCGGCAAAAGCCACTTGCCCCAGTGGGGAGAAAGACCTGGGTAAAATCCTGGATATTCCTCTTAGTTTTGGGCAAGGTGCTCAAATCCTGTTCCCACTCTCCTTCCTTCTCCTCCTCCATCTCCTTCTCTTTCTTCAGTACTGGGGATTGAATCCGGGGGCGCATTACCACTGAATTATATCCCCAACCCATTTTATTTTTGATTTTGAGATAGGATCTTGCTAAGTTGCTGAGGCTGATTTCAAATTTGTGATTTTCCTCTCTCATCCTCTCGAGGTGCTGGGATTACAGGAGTGTACTGCTGCACCTGTCTTCTGCTTTGGTTGTTTTATTTGTAGAGGTGAGACAACAATATGCCCCCTCAGAGTGTTACAGAGGAATAAGTAGAGCAGTCATAAAGTGCCTGTTTCAGTGTGCTGCTCTCAATGGCCGGAACATAGTAGGTGATTTACAAGCGAGAGAGCTGTAATATTCACTAGTAATGATGATGGTGATAATTCTACATCATGCTCCACAGGCAAGTATGCAAAAATACTAAATGAGAGCTTTTGTTTTATATATTTATTTTTGTAAGTGCATTTAATTTCTTTCTTCCATTCTGTCAGGTAGTGGAAATTTAATCTCCATCAATTCAGGGTCTCTTTTATTCAAATCCTTGGGGAGAAAGTCTGGTAGCTGTGACCTTCTGCTTCCCCTTCCCTCTTATTCCCATCAGCCTTTTGGGCTTGGGTCTGCAAAATATTCAGCTGCTTTTTCTCCTCCTACCTGCACGGCTTCTCCAGGTCTTTTATTTGGTTGTTTCTGTGCTGTTTTTGGCCACGGGAAGATCCTGAAGATCCTGTTGCTCTTCACATGATGCTGGGAGCAGGGATATTCTGCAAGGCTTGCTTTGACAGGTGGCCTACAATCTCTACAAGTCATCCTGGGCCACTGCCTTACCCCATGTTGCCTGCCCTCACCCCACCCCAGAATGCTCTTACATCTTGACTCCCCATGGGGTCTTTGTGCCTTCTCCACCAGTGCTTGCCTGGGTTTGTGTATGGAATTCACACCAATGTCTTTGCTTCCCTTTTGACTTTTCCCATCACCTTTTCAGTAGCCAACCCACCGGCACAATCACTTTCTGCTAAGCTTTGGGATGCAAAAGTCTTCCTTAAACTCAGTTTGAGTTTCAAATTTGAAGCTCCCAGATGGAGAATTGACTTTTCTCTTTCAGCATTTCTGCTGTGCTATCCCTTTCCTGAGGCAGGAAGTACTACATGCTGAAGAGTTTGCCTGAGGAGAAAGGGATGGACAAAAGGGATGAGTGTGAGGGAACATTGCTTAAAATCTCAAAACGTTTTTCCTGGTCCGTGGCCGTCATTATATCCGTCCTCCATGCAATTTCAGCTCCGTTGACTGAGTTGCAGATTGATTTGCTTCAAGGTTGGAGTATTTGAGGTTGATTCTGTTTTGACTTGTCATTGACAACGTAAAAAAAAAAAAAAATTAAAGAAGCAGAGTGTGAAGCTGAAAAGAAAGTCAGACATTCCTGGCGTTCCTGGTCTATAAAGCGTTGGTTTAGTGTGGAGCTAAATGTAGCTCTGGTCGCATTCTGCTTTCCGGTATCCCAAAGGTCATGCCATTTTTCTTGATCTATTTTCCTATTTCCCTATTCCACAGTTCATCATTGGATGCTCTGGTGCCTAGGCAACAGCATTCAGGGACAGCTCTCAGCAACATGTTACTGGAGGATATTGCAAACTCTATGCAAGTAGCCTTTCTTGCAATCCAACAATGTTCTTCATCTTTTTGTCATGTGTCTGTCAGGACATAGCCTTGTGTTAATTCAGTGAAGCTATTTGGACCCATTTATGTATCTTCTCAGATATGGGATCTTAGATTAAAGTTATCTACATTTCAGAGATGTCACTTTCACTACCATATTCAGGTGACCATACTGATGTTGGTGGTATCTCACCGCATTTCCTCTCCTGTAAACATCTGATCAAGGTTCTTTTGAGCTCTGCTATGCTGTCAGCTGGATGCTTGGGATCATAGTACTAACTTTTACCTGCATGACAGTCACAATAACATTATTTGTATGCCTGCACAAAAGTCACCAGCTATGCTATAACAGGATTTGTAAAATTGAAATTATAAAAGCAATACCAAAAAGTTCACCACGATTACCACCTTCAACAATAATAATATAAATTGCCATTTATCAAGCAACAATTTTATTCTAGGTACCACACTTTTTATATGTATTATCCCATTCAATTTTACCAACAAATCTAAAATGTTGGTACTTTTCTTTCACTTTATAAGCAGGAAAATGAATTTAGAGAGATTACATAATTTGTCTCTGGACATTGAGAGTAAGTGGAGCAAGAATTTGAAATCAGGATGGGCTGACCTCAGAACCCCTAGGCTGGAGTGGAGCCACGTTGGCAAGCTCACTGAGCATCTTATTGGCACTGCTGAATCCCTACCGCTGGTGCATGCCTGATGGATAGTAGGTACACAGTCACGCTTAAGAAAGTGATTGAGTGCTTATATTGGAAGTTAATGCTCAGTGTTCTGAAGCATTTCCTCTCACTAAGGACCTGAAACAAAGTTATATGACAGGTTTTAAACCTTCCTCTCTGTGTTATGGTGGTCCCTTGTCTCCATCTACCTTTACTTCCTGGCTCAGATATAAGGTCATCTTACATCAGGATATAGAGGCAGCTTCCCAACATGTCTTCCTGAAGTCTGTCTTGTTTTCCTGGATTCAGTGGTATATACAATAGCCAACAGAATCTTTTTAACCTGGAAATCCATTCACAACCACTCAGAGATTCCTCATGAACTCAGAACAAAGTTGGATTCCTTCAAATGGCCTTTGAAGCCTTGTATCATCTGGTGTCTCCTGCTTCTGGGTCTCTTTTCTATCATTCCTTGGTTCCTGGTTCTCAGCACACCACCTTTCCTCTGTCTCCAGGCCTTTGTGTATGTTATTTCCTCTACCTAGAACACTGCTCCCCTCTGCCTTTACCTGTACATTTTCTGCTTCTCTCCCAGATCCCTGGGCAGGCTTCCCTGACCTCCTATGCTGGGTGAGAAGCCCCTTTGGTGTGCCCCAAAGTGCTCTTCTCTTTCCATATTAAAGCCCACCCTGCCCTCTGTTACCCTCCTTCTCCACAGATATAAATCACAGTGTCCAGCTCCAGGCCTGGTATATATGTATGTATGTATATGTGTCTTTTCAGTGCTGGGGATTGAACCTACAACCTTGAGCATGCTAGGCAAGCTCCTTACCAGTGAGCTATACCCATATCCCCAGGCCTGGTATTTAGTCAGCACTTAATACAGTTATCTCATCACAGCCACAGGGAATTGATTTCGGAACCCCCTCTCCCCAACGGGTACAAAAGTCCTTGGATGCTAAAGTCTCTTTTATAAAATGGTGTAGTATTTACATATAACATCCACCCATCCTCTCCTACACTTTTTTTTTTTTTTAAGAAAGAGGGTCAGTGAGAGAGAGAGAGAGAAAGATAGAATCAATTTTATTTAGATTTTCATGTGGCTTTCATTGCTTGGACACTTCCTATATGTGGTGCTGGGGTTTGAACCCATGTACTCATTCATGCATGCCAGGCAAGCACCATTATGGCTGAGCCACCGCTCCGGCCCCCCTCTCATATACTTTTTTTTTATTTTAAAAGAGGGACAATGAGAGAGAGAGAGAGAATATATTTTATTTAGTTTCTCATGTGACATTCGTTGCTGCTACACTTCATTGGGTATGTGGTGCTGGGGTTTGAACTCACGTCCTTGAACATGCCAGGTAAGCACTGCAACCGCTGTGCCGCCTGCTCCAGCCCCCCTCTCATATACTTTTAATAATTTCTAGATTATTTATAATAGTACAATGTAAGTGCTATATAAATAGTTGTTAGAGTGCATTATTTAGAAAGTAATAAGAATAAAAGGTCTATGCATGTTTAGTATGGACACAATTTTTTTCTGAACATTTTCTCTTAAGTTGGTTGAATCTGCAGATGCAGAACTCTCAAGACAACTAAAAATATTTATTGAATAAATACAGAATAATAAGTAATCTATACTTGTAGCCATTTTTTAATCAGAATAGCTTCCTGAAACCTTGGGTTTTGGAATCTATTTATACTTGGGGGTAATTCTTTCAAGGGAACAAATTAGAAACAGCTTCAGAGTCCTTGAGAACAGTCTTTGTGGAAATGTAGGGAAGTCTTTGTTAGTTTATAAAAATCTAAGCATTTTCAAGTTAAAAAAGGTTAGAGATTCAAAGTGTCACTTAAAAGCACAGACCCAATGACTTTTACAAATTCTCATTGATTTAATTGGGTTGTCACTAATTTGAGACACATATTGCAACCTCATTAATGAATAGTTCAATTATGCTATTTTATACAACATTAAAGACTAGAACTAGGACTCATTGTCACTTCCTCACTTCCCCTCCTGTCCCACTCAGGACGTAAGCCCCTGAACACGTCCTTCTTAGAAGAATTGTCAGGGTCTAGAAAAGGCTCCATTTTGCAAACTGTCCCCCAGTCAGAAGGACCAGATGTGACTATTGCAGGGTGTTAGGAGCTCCATCCTTTGGCTCTCACCCTCACTCCTACACAATTCTCCACTGGATTTTCATACAAATTAATGCTCCCCAGGCCTTTTTCTCTTGCATACTCCTGCCCTTGCTCCAGTGGTTATACGCAGCAGCTCGGGTTTCCCAGGCTTCAATATTCATGTGCATTTGCAGGGCCCACACAACAAAGGAAAAGGCTCCATTCTGGGGCTGCTGTTTGCTGTAAACACCATGCTTGGACTCATCTGCGCAGACCCCAAGCTGCCCACACAACCTCCTCACCCTCCCTCCCCTCTTTCTCAGACTGTTTCTTTGAGCCCTGGGAACTGGGGCCCAGATAGCAAGCAGAGGGTGAGCAAACAGACCGGCTCCTTTAGGGTTTCTTTAGCTCCATCTGCCACCTTCTCAGAGGTCATTGGGATAAACCGATTTGCTAAACAAAATGGTTAACAACACATGAATAAAACTTTAAGAAAAATTCCGCAAGGGATTTGGGTACAACTTTTCTGAGGTGGCAGCACTCTTGTCCCTTTCAAACCCCCTCCCTTCCCCCAAATACCTCTTGTGAACCTGCACATTCCTTGTGTTCCAGTAGGGGGCAACTGTCTTGGGGCCTGGGGAGAAGACTTTTTTTTTCTTTTAACATTTTCTTTTTCATGTGTATGTGAACTATAACATATCAGCAGAAAAACATGCAACAGCATATGTGCATAGAAGCAAATCCTGTGTAGCCACCTCTCTCAGGTCAAATGGTGGCATGTTGCCTGCTCCTTATATATAATCCACCTCCTTCCTTTATAATGTCTTCTTTTCCCCAGAATTATCCACATCATATTGACTTTTATCAAGAATTTCCTTGATTTAGCTTAAGGTTTTCCCCACTCAAATGCATCCTTAAACAATGTATCCGTTGGTAATTTTGGTATTTTGATGATTTGGAACATTATGTAAATGTAATGCTACATTTACTGTTTTTTTTTTAACTCAAGATGATATTTATTTATCCCCCCACAATAACAATGGTGATAGTATTGATTGCCTTTACAACAACTTATTTATCTATTTTACTCCTGATGGACACTTGGGTTGCTTTGTGTTTGTGGTTATTATGAATGACACTAATATGAACTTTCTAGTCTGTATGTCCTGGCATACATGGGCATGCATTTCTACATGGTGACCTCACAGTGGAATGAATTGTGGAATATCTTCAACATTACTAGATAATGTACAGTTTTCCAAAGTGGTTGTTCCTATTTCTAAACTCCTTGGCAGAGTACAAGAGGTCTGGATGTACCACATATTCACCAATACTTGGTTTTGTAAGACTTTTTAATTTTTGTAGCTAATTTTTGTTTTTTAATCAGCGTTGGACCAATGAGTGGCAAGGGTACCTTCCTTAAAGGTTTCTGTATGGTGCCTGAAGCAAGAAGGGGCTCTAGTGCTTTTCCTCAGATACAAAGGGCGGAAGAAGCACACTTAGATGCTCATTCACCTATACACAGGCAGTAGGTGGCTCCTCAGAGACGGGAGATGTTTCCTCTGCTACCCATTCCTCTCCCCTCTTTTGGAACACAGCATCAGAGCTAACAATGGCAATTAGAATCTCTGTGCCATCTGGATGGCTGCGGCTGTCAGGGAAGGACAGCTGCTGGCAGCTGCAGAAGGTAGAGGATGAGCCAGGACTGGGCATGAGCCATGGGCTGCTTCTTCTAGGCAGTGTGGACCTACTGCCTAGACCCAGATCCACACAAAACAAAACTGCTTCCTCATTCATTTTATTTACTCAGGAAGAACCACCCAAGAACCACTGTGGGAGTCCCTCAAGGAAAGAGTCACAATCATTCCCAGTTAACAAACTCAGCCTTATCAATCCTGACTTCTGACGATTTGATTACATCGTTTAAGAATTTGTTGATTTTACTGCTCTTGTCTGAGCCTTGTGTATAAAATGGGCATTGTGTAACCTGTCTCCCTTGTCATTGTGGGCACAGTCTGCTCACACCTCTGGTTAGAACAGTGTTTGCAGAGTTTTGAAGACTGAAGCCTTTAGGAAGGAATTCTCTCTTGGTGTAGTCAAAGGTTTCACCCCCATTGCTGCCTACTGTCTACACCAGGCAGTGATCCATGCATGATCCCTAGCTCTCCATCTGGTGCTCCCAAGCACTGCTTGCAGTCCCTCTTCAGGCCTGGTCCAGGCAAGCACACCAGGCTGCAATAGGTCCGGGTGGGAGATATACAGGGGTATTAACTTTTGTGTATGTATGCTCTCTTTCCAAGTTAGACTCTAGCCAGGCTCAAACCACTTGAGCAGGAAATCCATCCTTGGAAAATCTATCTCTTTGGTGCAGGCAGTGTTTCTCCCCACCCCCTAAGTTACTTAGAGAAGTTGCCTCTCAAACCCAATGTGCCTGTAAATTGCTCGTAGTCTTGTTAAAAAGCAGATTCTGATTCAGAAGATCTGGAATGGGGCCTAAGATTCTGTGCTTCTAGCAAGCTCCCAGGTGTCACTGATGGCACCGCTGGCTCAAGGATTTCTGGAGCAAGGGTATCTTCGGGAAAAGTGTTTCTACTGGAAGCTGAGAGTGAGGCCTCTTCCCAGAGTACACTGAAAACTTTCTGTGAGCGATGAGTCATTAGTACTCTCCTCCCAGCACCCCCTAGTATTCAGAAATGAATGGCCTCAGGAAAACATCCATCTCTTTCTGCTGGAGTTGATATCTAGTTGGGAGATGTGGATTCCACCTTTAGGATAGGCCCAGCCTCAGGGAATTTCTTAGTGCACTGTCTTTCATTCATAATGCACAAGTAAGCTTCCACCTGATATATAAATAAATATATATATATATATGTATATACATATATATATATATTTTTTTTTTATGGAACCCAGGGGCACTTAACCAGTGAGCCACATCCCCAGCCCTATTTTATTTTTAAAAAAAAAACTTCATTTTATTTTTTATATTTTTAAGAGGGAGGGACAGTGAAAGAAAGAATCAACTTTATTGAGTTTTTCATGTGGCTTTCATTGCTCTGACACTTTGTTGTGTATGAGGTGCTAGGGTTTGAACCCGCATCCTCATGCCTGCCAAACAAGCGCGGCAGCCGCTGAGCCACCGCTCCAGCCCCTCTATTTTTTTTTTTTATTTGAAACAGGGTCTCGCTAAGTTGCTTAGGGCCTCACTGAGTTGCTGATACTTGCTTTGAACTTGTGATCCTCTTGTCTCAGCCTCTTGAGTTGCTGCGATTACAGACATGGGCCATTAAGCCCGGCACACCTGATTGTATTTTAGACATCTTTTTTCTTATGAGGAGCTGTGGCTATTTCCTTTTAAGTGAGTAGTTCTCCAAGTATGGTTCTGGGACCAGTAGCATCATCATCACTGGGAATTTGTTAGAAACAAAATGTGTGGGCCCCAACCCAGACCTGCTGAGTCAAAAACTCTGGGAGTAGAGCCCAGCCTTCATGGTTAGCAAGCCCTTCAGGTAATTCCTATGCACTCTATAGCTTCAGAACCACCATCCTGAGATGCCAAATCCCTTAGGTGAATTTCCAAAGACGAAGGTTGCTGGACCTGGAAACTTTGGGGGTCTGCCCAAGCTTCTGGAGCTTGTTACTCAGTGGATAATTTCACAACTGGGAGCCAAGGATATGATTCCAAGAAGGGAGTTTGAAGGATGGCAACTTCAGGTAAGGAAAAGCAGGAGCAAATGATCTGCCCCCTGGGGATAATTGTTTGGCTTTATGCAAATGTGCCAAGCAATAAAACCAGCCAGTGATGTGCAGGAAATATATGCTCCCCATGCTGAGTGGTCTAAATAGAGTGTTATCAGTGTTGGGCTTCCGAGTCCCTATTACACAAAGCCTTAACGGCATGAAATACAGCACACCTGCTAAATGAAACACACACAGGGACATTATGGGAGTTTTCAACAGCATTTTATTTTGCATAATATAGGATTTTTTTTCCAGACCAAAAATGGTGTATTAAAAAGTCAGCAGGCGTAGAGCTTGTTTTTAAAATTATTATTACTTTACTCTGGTGCAGCAGACTTTTATTTTCTTCTTCCTGCTGATATTGTACAGAAATACAGAATATTCTATCCAGGAGGAACCAGAGAGATCAGTTGAGTCTATTGTTGCAATTCACAGGTGAAGGCTCTGATATCTGGAGACTGAGTTGTCTTGCTCCAAGTGGAGGGCCTGGGGCCAGGCCAGTACTCCTGATTCTTAGACTATGATTGCCTCTGGTCACCCCCTCCCCCAAACTGGACCCCAACCCCGCTCACAAGGAATCCTAGACTAGGCAAGGGACCTGGGAAAGCAACCTCATGCTTTCTCTTGTGCATTTCAGACAGCACCAGAAGAATGCGGGTGGTGCATGTGTATCATTTACATGAGTTCACGCAACCTGGTATTAGCAACAGAGTATCTGGCTACCATGAATCTGAAGGTCACTTGTGAGGCTGTAGGTCAGTCAGAAGCATCTTCCATTTGTAAAATGGCCAAGGCTGACATTTTGGTCTCTGGGAAGCCAATAATACCATCCCTGCAGTCCCAAGTGTCAATCACATGTTTGGGGCGAAGGAAACCCAGGACTCAGACCTGTGCAGTTGCTTAGATTCCTCTGCTAGAGGGACATTGCACTTTCTCTGATGCTTTGCTATTACCTCTTCAAGTCTTAAAATTTTTTGAAAAAGGGGAGTCCACACTTTCTTTTTGCACTGAGTCCCGCAGATTATGTATCTGATCTTTTTCCATATCTTTCATATTCTTCCCCATGCATCCTTTGAAACTTAGCTTCTCCAAGAAACCTTAACTGATTCTCCCAAGGGTGTGTTATATATATACACCAGGAACCCTTTATTTGAAATGATTGGGACCAGAAGTGTTTTGAATTTTGGAATATTTTCATAAATATGATGAGATATCCTAGGGATGGGACATAGGGCTAAACATAAAATTCATTTATGTTTTACATAAAGCTTATAGCCTGAAGATAATTTTATGCCTCAGTCAATAATTTTGTTCATGAAACAAAGATTGTGTTCATTGAATCATCAGAAAGCAAAGATGTCATTCTTGATTATTCACATGGACTGTCTGTGGTTGTTTGGTTATCACCATCATTCCTGACTGAATTTGTATGTTCTCTATAAACAATCATCTTCTCATACTTATTCACACATATATTCTCTCTCTCTCTTTTTTTTTTTTTTTTTTTACCTCAGGGGTGCTTAACCACTAAGCTGCATCTCCAGCCCATTCTTTATTTTTTATTTTGAGATAAGGTCTTTCTAGGTTGCTCAGTGCCTTGCTAAGTTGCTGAGGCTGGCATTGAACTTGCAATACTTCTGCTTCAGCCTCCTGGGTCGCTGGGATTACAGGCATGTACCACCATGTCTGGCCACACATATGTTCTTTTTTTTTTTTTTTTTTTTTAAGACAGAGGGATAATGTGAGAGAGAGAGAGGGAGAGAGGAAGAGATAATCAATTTTGTTTAGTTTTTCATGTGACTTTCATTGCTCTGACACTTAGTTGTGTATGTTGTGCTGGGATTTGAACCCGTGTCCTCGCACATTCCAGGAAAGCACAGTAACTGCCGAGTCACCACTCCAGTTCCCACACATATGTTCATTTTTTTCCCCTTAGAGAGAGAGAGACAGAGAGAGAGAGAGAGAGAATAAATTTTATTAAGTTTTTCTCTTTGACACTTAGTTGTGTATGTGGTGCTGGGGTTCGAACCCAGGTTCTCACACATGCAAGGCCACCGCTCCAGTCCCTACACAAATGTTCTTTTTTTAATTTAATTTTATTTTTATTAGTTGAATATGGACTTAGAGTTGAGGGGGAATAATTATCAAACAATCAAGAACAAATATATTTACAACACATATGTTTTTAACAATAAAAAATTATGACTCCATATGTCACACAAGGTCAGCTGTGGAATTTGCTATTTGTGCCATCGTATTGATACTCCAAAAGTTTTTGATTTTGGAAAATTTTGGATTTTGTCTTTTCAAATCAGAGAAGCTCCACCCATATTATAAAGTTAATATTTATATTAGTAATCCCTGGGCTGGAGTGGTGGCTCAGTGGTTACAGCACTTGCCTGGCATGCGTGAGGATGCATGTTTGAACCCTAGCACCATGTACAAAACTAAGTGTTGAAACAATGAAAGCCACATGAAAAACTAAATAAAATTGATTCCTTCTCTCTCTCACTGTCCCTTTCTCTTAAAAAAATACTAGTAATCCCTAATGTTAATTGTTTTCTTTCTATAAGTCAATGCTGTGAGGTAGGCACTATTATTGTCACCATACCACTGAACAGATATGGAAACTAAGGCTTGGAGAATTAACTCCCTCGAGGTTACATATTTGGGAGTTGGGGTTGGAACCCAGATTTGTTCTCACAGAACAGAATTAACCATTGTGCAACACTGCCTCAAGGTGTTATCTCCTCAGTGTTTAACCCTGTGGTGTTTCCTTGTTTCTCCTGCTTGACTGCAGGAGGACGCTGTGTCCTTTATTGCAGAGTCTGCATCAGTCAATTTCATGCAGTGCCATGCCCAGCTTGGACAGGAGGCTCAGTGGCTATTTATTTAATAGGAACATTGGGTGAAATTTAATGTGCATTTAGCCATATCAGAACTTCCTGAAAACCAAAAAGGCTTCCACGTTTATGTTTAAATTTCTCCTGTGAATGAAGCTGCACAGCATGGCTGGCAAGAGCATTGTGATACTTTATATTTGACTTCATGAATTATTTATGGAATTAGCACCAGAATCATGATTAATTTGTGGAGGGAAAGAAGTTGCTGAGTGGCTTGGTGCCCAGATTTTCCTGGCAGGGATAAATTACCTTCCTAAAGGCTGAGGGGTGAAGACTCGGGATGCTGGTTTCCAGGGGCAACAAGCACTTGGATTTCTTTCTCCTTTCTCTTTCTCTCACCTGAAAACCTCAGGAAGGACTTGTTATGCCTAGACCAGTGGCAAATACCACCGATCAGCAGGGGACCGACTTGGGTTCTCACAACATTTGGTTAACACACGTCTGTTAAGCGCCTAATGTGTGCTGGGCACTCTGTAGTTTTGGGATTCAGAACCAAGAAGGCATGTGTTTGCGCTTAAGGAGCTTTAAGCCTAGCAATGGAAGATAGGCATGCAATTACCTGGTCACATTACCAGTGACCAGTGGCTGGCAATGCTTGTCCTCCAGAGCTGTGGGGTAGCTGTGTGGGGACATTTCTGGGAGAGAGGGTTCATGCCCACACCAAGTCGGAAAGAGCAAAAAAGGAATCATTCCAGCTAGAGAAGATAGGAGAAGGGGCAATCTTTCTTGTAGTAGTAACCCCCAAAATGCCTGGCGAACACCCTGGGAATAGGAGAGATGGCTGGCGTTGGGGTGGGGTGGGATGGGGCAGAGAGATGACCCTGAGGGGGCTGAGACAGAAGCTGAAAAGTGGATGTTGGCTATGCCCAAGGACTTGGTTTTCTCCTAAAGGCTGAGGGTGATCAGTGGAGTTGGTGGCCAGTGCTTTCCTGTTTCATCCTTAGGGCAACTCTGCAAAGAGCAAGATCTTTTCCACTTCTTTTCCTCATAACGCAGTAGCTTTATGGGGTCTCAGGTCCCCAGTGGTCCCAGAGTGAGGAAGAGGTCTGCATTGTCCCACGTGGGGAGAGTGGGGAGGAGGCACAGTAGAGTAGAGCTACAATTCTGCTCCATCAGCAAGTTTGCTCTCTGAGACCTACAGTATAATAGCAATTTCTTTCCCATTTTCTTCAAAGCATCATGAGGAAATATAACTGCGGCTAGGTTCAGCAGCCCTCACATTTGGGCAATAAACTACAAATGATCACAGTTTACTTTGATGCTGTCGGAATTCCTCCTACCCGTCGCGGTGGTTTCTTACCATTTACTAGCTGGCGAGCTGCTGCACGCACTCGCCCTGCGTGTGGAATGAGCCCTCGCCGCGCCCAGCTTGTCTTAGCGTGTTATTTATTCTGCACTTCTTCTGCCGGCTGGAGCAGCGCTCTGGGCTGCCGTGACCACACTTAGGGGTCGAACCCTGCCGCCCCAGCCTTTACAGGAGAAAAGATTGTTCTCGACTCCATTTATTTCCAAGTAGAAAAGAATCAGGGAGCCCTGCAGGGTGAAGGCGCAGGCGAGGTACTTCGGATAAGTGTTTTCCCCTTCTCTATTACTTATTTATTAAAGCCAGTGAGGCATAACTAACAGAAAGGAAAGGAACCGAGGAAATAGAGAATACAATGGCCCCTCAGATTTTAATGGGAGAGACGGCTGGAAGTGATTCTTAAATTATTAAATAAATCAATTTGATTCTTGGAGCTGGCCTCCAAGGTGTGTTTGTCAGTTTCATTATCATGGTCTTCAAGGGTAGGGAGAGTCGTTCAGGGAGAAAGTTCTGTTTCCTGGCCTCCCCCCTGTTTTATGGTGAAGGCTGCAATTCCTGGCCCCTGCCTAATTAAACACTCACTTCTTTATGTAACTGGAGCAGCATTCTTTTATTTTTATTTCGGTTTCCAGTCTGATCCCATTTGTCGTCCAGTCCCACAGACACGTAACAAGATCCTGTTAGCTGTAGGGCAGGCGCACTTTGAAGAATCTTGATCCCATTTCAATTACAGGACCGTGTGGTCACAGATGAGTTCTATGGTAATTTGTCTACATACAAGAGTTCTGCCATTTATTTAGCCTTTTGCTTAGCCAAATCCAGTGAGTGTTAGAATAATGGGTGTGCAGTCCCAAATGACAAGAATAACGCCTTAATGGCTTTAGGGAAATAATAAATTTTATTTTTGGGTTCCAGTGGTGACTGTATTAGCGTTTGCTTCTTTCATTCTTTCCTCTCTCCCCTGAAACACCTCCACTGCCTCCAGCCCAATGGTAAAAAAAAAAAATAAATAAAAAAATAAAAATAAAATAAAAATTAAAAAAAGACTAAACATCTAAATTCTTTTTCTTAATTATCCTCCCGAGGAAAACAGGCCAAGCACCAGGGTGCAAAAAAATTTAAACCATAAATAATTAGCTGAAAGGAAATAAAAGAAATGACACCAGAATAAACTAAGCTATTAACTGAAAGCTTTACATCACCAGTGCTCCTTCCTGGGCCTGAAAAATCTACAGGAAGGTGGTTAAGTATTTATTTTCCAAAGAAAGTCATTACAATCTGCAGCAATTAAAAATGGATGAAGGAAATATTGCCCCATGATTTCTGGTGGTACTTCGGGCACTGGAGCATGAAGCATTTGGGGGAACACAGTTCCCACTCTTGTCCTCAGGATGTATGGTGCTAAAGGACAGAGCTATGTCCTTGGGGATAGTAGTGTTGCATAGGTATTGGGATTAGGAAAAAGGAAGCGAGCAGAGTTCTGGGCATCAATTGAGAGATTTCCAAGGTAGAGGAGGGCTCCTCCTTGGACGCTGCATAATTGTTTCTGTCAACTTGGTACACCAGGTGTAAAGAACACCATTTACACCTGCAAATCTGTCAGGTTTCCAATTATTGGTTTGGGTTTCAATTCCCTAGATGCTCCCCCAACCTTGGAGATGGGGAGCAGTTGTGTGTCTTGGTAACTTGGAACACTGAAGGTGGGGGCAGGAGTGCTCCAGGGTGCAGGGGATTGGGGAGGGAGAACATGCCTTCTCCCCCAGTTCCCAGAGGCAGCCTGGATGACAAGAGAAGAAAAACACGTGTGGTAACCTTGGGGCCTGGTGAGTCCTTGGGATGGTCCACACTGCTCTTCTAGTGAAGCCAGCCCTGTTTTGGGGTCTTGGACAGAGCACAGTCCCAGAGCTGGGGGTTGTGACACCCTTTGTGTCCTGCTAATCCACCAATCTCAGGGTAAAACAGAATCAGTGGGAAATAGAAGCTTTGCTCCTCCATCCAGTTTAAAGAGCGTTAAATGAGTAAGGCAAGGTGCAGGAAAGTATGTCTAAGAAGAGCTCAGCTTTGTAGAACGAACCATGACAAGCTACTCAAATTCTGTGTACATATGTGTGCATATAAACTGCTGTACTGGATTATATAAAAATCAGATAAAAATCTAAAATACATGCTGAGTTCTTGAAATGACTTATGCAGCAGGGGCTATGTGAGAATGGGGAAAAGATGCTGATAAGAGGTGGGGTAAGGTATCCATGATAACAGTATTTTTCCTATGACCCCACTTATGCAAAACTAATCTTTCTGTATACATTAAAGTTTAACAGTTTCACCCCACTCTGTTCATCTTTCTCCAAAGATGCCTCGTCTGAAAACCTTCTGCTACCAGGTACCAAGTACTAAGCTTTATGTGGATCTTTTTCCTGTAGTATTTAGGGTCACCATTTTGCAACTTCTCTTTATGCGTAAGCCAAGATAAAGCAGAGCACTTCGTCCAGGGAAAAGCCATTATTAACTGCTCTTCTTGTCCGGCTCAGGCAGACAATGGTGGGATAGGAAAGTATCTTCCTTCCTGAGATAAACCCTCATATCCTTAACTATTTGATATTTGATAAAGGGGGCAAAAGTATAGTGTGGAAGAAAGATAGCCTGTTCAATAAATGGTGTTGGACAAACTGGACTGCCATTTGTAGACAACTGAAGCTGGATCCTATCTTTCGGCCTGCACAAAAATTAAATAAAAATGGATCAAAGACCTGGATATTAAGCCTACAACTTTAAATTTACTAGAAAAAGAAGTCGGGTCAACACTACACCTTATAGGAGTCGGCAGTTACTTCCTTAACAAAACTCCGATGGCACATGCTGTAAAATCAAAATTAAATGAACGGGATGCATTTAAACTAAAAAGTTTCTGCACAGCTAAAGATCTAGTCAAGAGCATCAAGAAAGAACCTACAGAATGGGAGAAATTTTTTGCCTGCTACACCTTGGACAGAGGGCTAATATCCAGAATATACAGGGAACTAAAGAAACTGAAGTCCAAACTCACAAATAATCCAATCGATAAATGGGCTAAAGAACTCAAAAGGAACTTCTCTCTAGTGGAAGTCCAGAAATCCCACAAATATATGAGAAAATGCTCTACATCATTAGTTATAAGGAAAATGCAAATCAAAACTTCCATGAGATACCACCTCACTCCTGTTAGAGTTGCAAAAATGAAGAATACAAACAACGACAGATGCTGGAGGGGCTGTGGGAAAAGAGGAACACTACTACACTGCTGGTGGGACTGCAAACTGGTTCAGCCACTATGGAAAGCTGTATGGAGAATCCTCAAAAAATTAAGGATGGAACCACCTTACGACCCAGCTATCCCAGTGTGTGTTTTTAGCAGCTCAATTTACTATAGCTAGGTTATGGAACCAACCCAGATGCCCCTCACTTGACGAGTGGATACAAAAGCTTTGGTACATATATACTATGGAATACTACTGGGCCATTAGAGAGGACGATATTATGTCTTTTGAAATCAAATGGATGGAGATGAATAGAATTATGCTTAGTGAAGTCTCCCAAGCTCAGAGACTCAAGGGCTGAATGGTTTCTCTCATCTGTTGATGCTAGCGTATATGGGGAAGCAGTATGGCAGACAGCTAACCTAACAAAACTTCAAATTGAATGACTTTCAGAGTAATAGGGGGATGGCTCTCTAGGATACTTGGAGGTGTAGGGAGGGGTATGGGGAGGGGGGAGGGTATATGAAGAACTCATAGGAGTCTGGAGATTGGGAAGATGGGGGAACCATCCCAGATGCCGATGTCATTCCTCCACGAGCTACCCATTTAACGCATGAGTTCTTCTGGGGAAAACCGCAACAAGTAAAACCCAAGGTGGTTATCCATGTTTTGGCTTTTCCCCTGGATAACAAAGTATATATACATTGATTGCTAATGTTTTGATAATGTTTCCCCCTCAACTGTATCTCTATATAATTCTAATTAAAAAAAAAAAAAGAAAAGCATCTTCCTCTGCAATGTGCGTGGTGGTGCTCTGTGGGCAGATTTGTGGGAAGGGGACCTCAGGAGACTTGAGCTGAAAGTATCTGGGCTGCCAGGTCCTTCAAGTGGCTGGGTTCAGCGGGTCATAAGAAGGGACAGATATTGTGGAAAACAGATGTGGGATCTGAACATGGAAATATCAGGGTAGTGGTTTTCAACACAATGTAAGAAGAACTTTTCTAATCACTAGAGCTGACAACTGGCTAAGCTGTCTCTTGGGAGGCATGGGGGCCCCATCAATGGTGGGTTCTTTACCTAGAGGTGGGCTGGAGGTACAGATATTGGTATGCATTCTTGCTCAGGAGCCTGCTCACATGTGACTGCTCAATACTTGAAATGTGGCTGACACAGTGAAGAAATGGAAAAATTTTCCATAGTTTTTATCGGTGCATTGTAGTTGTACATAATGGTAGATGCATTGTTACATATTCATACATAAACACAATAGAGTATAATTTGGTCAGTTTCATTTCTCAGTACTTCCCCTTTCCCTCTCCTCTTCCCTTACCCTGGTGCCTTTTACTGATTTTCCTTCAATTTTCATGAGATTCGTCCCCACCACCTTTCCCCCCACTTTTCCTTTCTTAGTTTCACATATGAGAGAAAACATACAACCCTTGACTTTCTGAATTTGGCTTATTTAAATTAATAAAATGTTCTCAAGTTTCATCCCTTTTCCTACAAATGACATAATTTCATTTTTCTATATGGCTGAATAAAACTCCATTGTGTACCACGTTTTCTTTATCCATCGATTTCTTTATCTAGGTATCCTATTGACGGATACCTAGACTGGTTCCATAGTTTGGCTATTGTGAATTATGCTGCTATAAACATGGGTATGTATTTATTGCTATAATATTACTTTGATTCTTTAGGATAAATTCTGTGGAGTGATATAGTGCTTCATAATGGCGCTTCCATTCCTAGGCTTTTGAGGAATCTTCATATGATTTTCATAATGATTGTACTAATTTACAATCCCACTATTAGTGTTCCTTTTTCTACACATCCTCTCCAGCACTTATTGTTTGTATTCTTGATGGCTGACAGATTCTAACTGCAGTGACCTGAAATCTCAGTATAGTTTTGATTTGCATTTCACTAATTGCTAACAATATTGAACATTTTTTCATATACTTGTTGGCCATTTGCATTTCTTCTTCTGAGGAGAATCTGTTTAGTTCTTTTGAAAAACTGAATTTTTAACTTTACTAAAATTAAAATTTAAAAACTTAATCAATGTAAAAATGTTTTTTTTTTCCTGGTAAGTATACTTTATTGTTTTGGTAAGATTTCATTTCACTTTAACCATTGAGAATTTAGTAGTCAAATAGAGATAAGTAAAAATTAGATTCCAAAGATTTAGGATGGAAAATAAGGTCAGATATTTCAACAATAATTTGTGTATTAACTACATATTGACATCTTGCAAATATTGGATTAAACAAAGTAAATTGTTAAAATCAATTTTGTGTTTTTTAAAAATGTGGTTACTCCAAAACAGGAAAATTACATATGTGGCTTATGTGACATATGTGGCTATTAGATAGTTGTCCTGTAGGTCTCTGCCAGCAGCTTGAAATTCTGTTCTATTGTTCTTGTCCCTGATGTGGGTTCTTCTCTTTAGATAGAAGATACTCTATATACACTTGTGGTTTCCCTGGTGGCCACCCAGGACAATTTTTATTGGTTACAATCATGAGAATCATATGACAAGTGCCCAGACTTCAGAGAATGAATGGAGCAATTATGATCTGGAACTCTGGGAAATTTGTCACACAAGAACTTAGCTTGCACATGCAGAAGCTGGTGTTTAAATAATAGGATGAGGTTTCTTTTAAAAATCAGAATATATAACCTGACTTTTATTCACTGCCTTTCTCAAGCACTTAAAGTTGAATAAAAATCTTTCATTGTTCTGTATCATTAAAACAGCCTGAGAAAGGCCTGGAAACACAGTGGTAGACTCTAAATTAAGCAATAAGATATGCACTTTTAGTTTCCCTAATTACTTACCATTGAAAGTAGGTTGAAACTAAAATAAACATGCTGCCTTGAAATGAGAATTAATATGTGCCAGTGCTGCTGGGGAAAACCCTATTAAACAATTGAATTTTGGAATATTTTTGCTTTGTCGAAAGACCCAAAGGCGCTCTTCCCTTTGGAATTGAATCTTCTTTTAGAGGTTTTTTTTTTTTTAATTTTAATTACTTGTTCCATGTGTTTTACAAAGTGCCTTTATTGAGCTATTATGACATTTTGTTCATTATGTATTGAACCCTGTCATATTCTATAAAGGAAATATGTGTCTTCTCTGTGGCTCCTTGAGAGGCCAAGTGTAAACAGAACCATGATTCCATGGAGGAAAGGTTGCATTAATTATGAAGCATGTAGTTGGGAGTACTGGAAAAACACCTCTTGTCAATCCACTTGGAGCAGGGTAGGGGACATGGTGGGGTGGAAGAGAAGAGGGCAGGAGGGAGAGGATGTATGGTAGGTGGCACTCCAAAGCCTAAGTCCAGATGTTATTCAGATTCCTAACCAATGTTTGCAGTCTAGCCTTGATGAATCTATTGATCTTGGGTCATGTTTGTCAAATTAGAGGTAAATTCTAATCTTATTGTCCAAGAAATATTCTCTATTTAGCTGGGTTTGGTGGTGCATGCCTGCAATCCTAGTGGCTTGGGAGGCTGAGGCAGGAAGATTGCAAGTTCAAAGCCAGCCTCAGCAACTTAGTGAGGCCCTAAGCAACTCAGTGAGACCCTGTCTCAAAATAAAAAGTAAAAGTAAAAAGGGCTGGAGATGTGACTCAGGGTTAAGTGCCACTGGGTGCCATTTAAAAAAAAAAGAAGAAGAAGAAAGAAAGAAAGAAAAAAAATTCTCCATTTGGAGCAAAAAGTAAAGACTGATGTAATTACAAAATTACAGATAGAGATGGCTAGCATCACTGCATGAATTCATTTCCTAGTTCGTGATCATAAAAATCATTCACAAGAGGTCATAATCTGACGTCACCAATTCTAAGGGCTAAAACTTAATAGATTGGGACAGAAAAGAATCTCAAAGTCTTAATCAAGTCTTCATTTCTGTCTCCAACAAGGAGAAGAGGAAAGGCAGAAATGCAATTCAAGCAGAATCCCAGAGCTTATCATCAGGACTGGAACAGGGAAGGTGTTGATGTTAGGGCTAAGGGAAGACAGTTTAACCATCACCTTTCACAAGGAAAGTTTAAAAAGACAATTTAAATATCACCTTTTAAAATGAAAATGCTAAACAGTTTAGCTTAGGCTGTTATCAGGACCACCAGTGACATCTCTTTTAAAGAAATGAAAGAAAACTGTCATTGTGGAATACCTGCCTCCCACCCAAAATCATGTACCTCAAATCATGGCCTTGCTGTTCTGGGCAGACTGACACCCAGAAAGGTGGTTTCAGAACCTCTCCCCTGAGCGGTCCCTGTGACCTTAAAGGAGCAACGGTCCCCATGGAAGTCCCGGAACCCATCTTTCTGCTTGAAGCTACAGCTTCAACTAAGCAACCGTTGCGTTATCTAACCTTGAAAACTGCAAAAGAGAGATTTCCTATTATAGTTCTATGTTGATTTAGGATAAGAAACTAACTACTATGTGTCAAGGGCTTTACATGTTCTGCCTTTTAGTTCTCACATTAATCTGTAAGGTAGATATTATTACCACCATTCTGGAAATGACTACAGTGAGATTGAATAACATGCCCAAAGTTAAATGGCCGTTGAGCGGAGGAGTTGGGACTCATTACCAGGTCTGTCTGACTCTGAAACCATCCTCTTTTCCCAGTACAGTATGTTGCTCTTATTAAGTTCTTTTCCATATCTAATCAGTGTCTTCCCCGCTATAACTTAAGCTCGTTATCTCAGTGTTTGGTGGAAATGGAGCAATTCTTCTCAATTCTCCATTCAAACCTTTTTCACATGTTTGAGGGTAGCTATCTTAGTCTTCTCCTACCTTTTCTTATCTGCTGCACAGGTGCTAAGGGAGGGTGGTGTTCATATCCCTTAAATAGTTCTGTTTGACTTCATTGGCATGTCCTCCTGCTTGTAGAAAACCAGCTATGTGTTGTTTCACTTCTTCATTCATCCAAAGGATGTAACGGAGTACAGATTTTGTGCCAGGCACTAGGCCGAATGCTGGACAGACAAAGAATGTGATTGAGATAAAGACTGTAAAAGAGGGCTCCGGGCTCTGTCTGAGCAGGATGGGGAGTACTTCATAGGGGAAGTGATGGTAGGATTGGGCCTTGAAGGATGAGTGCTCTCAGATGCTCTAGGGAGGTAGGACAGGCTACCTCAAGTGCAAAGTCACAGAAGCTGGTGACACCGTTGTGGGGAGAGGAGGAGGCATTTGGTTCTGAATGGAGTATATGGAGTGTGCACAGGAGAAGTGCAAGGGGCGAGTCAGAGCAAGTGCTGATCACTGAGAGTTAGGATGTTGTGTTCAGGAAATCATATTTATTTTGAGGGCAAAAAATCTAAGAAAGTATTAAGAATAATTTAATAAACACTTATATCTGTATTTTTACCATGAAGAATTTAAGAAGTTAGTGTTTTACCATCTTTTTTCTAGCCTTTTTAAAAAGAGATAAAAATTTATAGATATGCTATAGTTTAAAGGTCCCCTTAACCAATATGCTTAGTCTAATTCCTTTCTTTAGAACTTTTCCCCAAGGCGATTATCGTTCATTAGGTGTTTGTTCTTTCAGATCATTGTTTTATACGTGTATGATAACATACATTAGGTGTTTGTTCTTTCAGATCATTGTTTTATACGTGTATGATAACATACAACACATTATTCTGTCTTATATTTCTTCTTCATTTTTGTTTTTGAGCTCTATTCATATTGATAGATCAAGCTCATGCATAAAATCTCATTTTATAAATACTACATTTTATTCATCTGTTCCATTCTTAGTGGGTGTGTTTGTTTTTTCCAGTTTTATGCTATCAAAAAAGGAAATCTCAATCACTCTCTTTACCTTTATTTCTCTAGAACAGCAAAAAATACCCATTTTTCTTTGATGGTGAGAGTTATAGGGCTGGAGCGGTGGCTCGGTGGTTATGGTGCTTGCCTGGTATGCACGAGTACACGGGTTCAAACCTTGGCACCCACGTACACAACTAAGTGTCAGAGCAAGGAAAGCCATGTGAAAAACTCAATAAAAATTGATTCTCTCTCTCTCTCAGTGTCTTTCTCTCTCTCTAAAGAAAAAAAAAGAGTTATATAACAGAGTTGGTGTGTGGGGGCGTGATTTATCAACAAAACAAACAGGTTCCCCGGGCCTTATCTCTGGGGATTTTCATTCAGAGGGTATGGCAGTTTTGGGGAGGGTCTTTCTTTCCTCCTCCTCCTCCTCCTCCTCCTCCTCCTCCTCCTCCTCCTCCTTCTCCTCTTCTTTTGTAAAAAGTTGTACTAGTGAGTCTTTTCATTAGAGAGATTGTGAATTTGATACTGAAAGCTCGGTCCATCCAATAATGAAGACAAGGGTTTGAGAAAAAAGAAAAGAAGTTTGATTACTTTGCTAGCAAAGGAAAAACACAGCGGACTCCTGTCCCAGAGGCTGTGATTTTAACTGCCAAGGGAACAGTGGGCTTTTAAAAGCAGATACAAAGGTTACACTCCAGCTGTGCCCTGTCAAAAGTCATAATTTATTTGTAGACTTGAGAGAGAGCTGTTTTTTTGGACCCACTGGTTGAGCCCCAAAGTCTGGATCCCTTCATTCCTGTGGTCTGTGAGTGGAAGGACAGATGTCTCTGCTTAGGGCAGGAAGAAGGTTTGTTTTGCTTCCCAGTAGTTAGGAAGAGGGACAGAAAAAGAAGTAAAAAACAGACCAGTTTTAAAATAACCTGCATTGGCAGAGCAGCAAGGGTTATATTCAAAGCATGAAGTGGACCCCTGTTATAAATTAAGTATAGAGCACACATACCCATGTACTCTCTCCTGAGAGAGGTGTGGGGACATGGTAAGATTTTATGTCAAGAAGTCCAATGATGAGATTTGTGTTCAGAAATATTAGTCTGGTGACAGTATGAACAATATACTGTGCCTCAACTTCATTTGGAAGGCAGTGTTCTTTTAGGGACTTTCTTAGTCCATTTTATGCTGCTATAACAGAATACTTGAGACTAGACAGTTTACATGTAATGGAGATTTATTTCTTGCAGCTCTGAGGGCTGAGAAGTTCAAGGCCAAGGGGCCCACATCCAGGGCCTTCTTTTTTTTTTCTATTTTTCTTTTTATTAGAAGAATATAGAAATACAGTTGAGGGGGAAACATTATCAAAACATTATCAATCA
>PVKS010017861.1:0-41200 GCA_004027875.1 Aplodontia rufa
ATATCTTTCTCCTTGCATGAGAATCAAATCAAAATGGATCAAGGAGCTAGGAATTAAACCAGCTACCTTGCAACTGATGGAAGACAAATTAGGTCCAACACTTCAGCATTTGGGAGTAGGCAAAGACTTTCTCAACATGTCTCCTAAAGTGAAGGAAGTAAAGTCAAAAATCAGTGAATGGGATGCCATAAAGCTAAAATGCTTTTTCTCCACCAAGGAAATAATCAAAAGAGTCAAGAGGTTTCCTACAGAATTGGAGAGAATCATGGGCTGTGATTCTTCTGACAGGGGCCTCATATGCAGAATCTACAAAATCCTCAAAAATCTCAACTTCAAAAACACCAACAACCCAATCAATAAATGGGCCAAAGAGCCAAATAGAATCTTCTCAACAGAGGACATCGATCCAGCCAACGAACACATGAGAAAGTGCTCTAAATCACCAGTAATCAGAGAAATGCAAAGGAAAACTACATTAAGATATCACCTCACACCAGTCAGAATGGCAAAAATGAAGAAAATAATAATAGATGCTGGAGGGGCTGTGGAGAGACAGAAACACTAGCACACTGTTGGTGGAGCTGCAGAGTGGTACAGCCCCTCTGGAAAGCAGTGTGGAGAATCCTCAAAAAACTAGGGATGAACCTACTATACGATCCAACTATTCCTCTCCTGGGTATTTTTTCAGGGGATTTAGAATCAGCACATTACAGTGACACAGCAAAATCTATGTTCATAGCAGCTCAATTTACAATAGCTAAACTATGGAATCAACCCAGTTGCCCCTCACTGGATGAATGGATCCAAAAACTGTGGTACATATATACCATGGAATTCTACTCAGTAACTAGAAACAATGATATTGCAGCCTTTGAAGGTAAATGGATGGCGATGGAAGAAATCATGCTGAGTGAAAGTCAGCATAACCCAGAGAACCAAGAGTCGAATATCTTCACTCATCTGTGGAGTCTGGAGCTAGACCCTGGCCATTGTGAAAGGCAGACTACTTTCATGTATTAAACCCTGATAAGGTGTAGTAACATACAACCTAAGACATTCACAGAGATGTATTGGGAAGGGGAGGAAGGAATAAGGGTGGGTAATTAGGGGGGCTCTATGGGATAAACCTATTTTTCAGAATATATATAGTTTCATTGGAAGAATGTTTGATTATTCAACAATTTCGTAATGAAAAAGAATATTTTCTAATGCCTTTTTTAAGTTCTTATTTGACCCAAAGTTTTTTTGTTTTTTGGGGTTTTTTTGTTTTTGTTTTTTGTTTTAAGAAACATACAATTCCCTACCATTTGGGGATTTTCTAGAAATATTTTTTGATGCCGATTTTTTAATGCTGTGGTCAAGCAGTGCATTCAACCTCTTTTCAATACTTATAAGCCTTGAACTAAAGAAGAGAAGGATTGCAGCTGGGACAGACCCTGTTGTCACCTGAGTAAGGTCATCTGCAAGTCCACTGCGAGGTCTCTCCTCTCTGACTCAGGACATGGCCTGTGTGAGGTGTGCATGGGATGATTTTTTTTTCTTTGCACACTGATTTTTCAAAGTTAACATGTGTGTACTTGAAAATGTGCTTTACAAGAGTCATCAAGTCAGGGGCTGGAGTGGTGGCTCAGTGGTTACGTTGCTTTCCCGGCATGCACGAGTACACGGGTTCAAACCCCAGCATCACGTATACAACAAAGTATCAGAGCAAAGAAGGCCATGTGAAAAACTAAATAAAATTGATTCTCTTTCTCTCTCACTGTCCATCTCTTTAAGAAGAATCAAGTACTTCTCCAATGTGTGATTTACAGACATGATATATTCAAGTTTTGAAAATTAGTTTGCTTAAAGTGAAAGACTAAGTAAATGAAAATACTGGTGTTCAGCCATATGGCAAATGGGGCACATTTAGATGATTTACGCAAACTGGTGCGATCATTGCTAAATAGTCACCGTTGGCGGCTGTGAGGATGCAGACCAGATTTGATTGTCTTTAACTGATCCTAAATCCTCCCAGGGCTCTCCTACTGGGATTTGAGGACCAGACAGAGAGCAGCATGTGATCACGGGTTTCCCCTTGGAGAGCATTCCAGTGGCACCTGGGATGGTCAGTCTACCTTGCTGTAAGCAGGAGCTCTGGCCATGGAGGGGCCAGGGAAGCTGGGCAGGGTGTGCTCTGGGAACAGGAACCACAGGGCCTTTCTGCTCAGGCTTTCCTCCCTCCCTGCTGGCAGCACGCGGCACATGCTCACCTTCTCCCACTCTCGGTCTTTGTTCAGCACGATCACCACCAGCCTGGGGTGCACCTGATAGCCTTCCTCAGTGAAGGACAAGTCTTTGCCATCCCATGTCACATTCACCATAAATCTAGAAAGAGGAAGAGAGAAAGACATTTTTAGAGAAGAAGTCAAAGCTGTCAAACAAACAAGTGGACGGTACCATCGCTAACCCTGCATGTCTCTTACACAGCTCCATCAGCGCACCCAGTAGGCACTGCCAGGTGCTCTGTTCCATAAGGCTGGTCCCGTGAGAACACTCCATCCTGTGCAGGCTGCAGTAACTGACCTTAGCGTATGGAATGGAGTATTTTTGACCTGCCAGATCCATAGATACGGGTTTAAAATATATTACAGGAGAACCTGAATGCGTATCTACTGGTTGAAGATGCTTCTCTGAGAAATGGAAATCAAAATTACACTGAGGTCTTGTCTCACACCAATCAGAGAGTCATCAAGAATACAAGTCATAACTAATGCTGGAGAGGACGTGGGGGGAAAGGAGCACTTCTACACTAAGTTAGCACAACCACTCCGGAAATCAGTATGGAGGCTCCTCAAAAGGCTAGGCATGGAGCCACCATGGGACCCAGCTATCCACTCCTTGGTACTTACCCTGAAGAACTAAAGTCATCGTATGACAGGGACATGCACATACCTACGTGTATAGCAGCACAGTTCACAATGGCCAAACTATGGGACCAGGCTAGGTGTCCATCAACAGATGAATGGAGAAAGAAAACAATGATTCAGGCATAAAGAAAAATGAAATTGAGTCATTTGCAGGAAAGCAGATGAAACTGGACAGCATCATGTTAAGCAAAACAAGCCAAAAAGTCAAAGGTCATGTTTTCTCTCATGTATGGAATCTGGAGCAGAAAAAGGAAAAATATGAGGTGGATCTCATGAAAATCAAAGGCACATCAGTAGAGGAAAAGATTGAAAGGTGGGAGGTTGGGGGGAAGGGGAAGTGTTGGGAGTGATATTGGCTGAGTTATGTTGTTGTACAGTGTGCCTGTACAAATATGTGACAACCCCATCTGCATGCATGACTGTGATGCACCAATACAAAAAATTGAGGAAAAAGAAGCTTCCAGGAGGAACTGCTCACTCATTGACCACATGGCCAACCTCGAAGCAATGAGACTCCATCCAACCATTATTCATTCAGCTGGTGTTTAGTGAGCATCTGCCACATGTCAGGACTCAGCTGGTCGGGGTGGGGGGACAAATAAGGAAACACAGGTGACCTCTGACATGATGTCTACAGTCCAAGGGAAAGCTCGGGCATCACTGATGAGTCACCGACATATGACCGGTGCTATGACAAAGATGGGTGTGGCACATGAAAGTGAGACAGGCCAGGTAAGGCTGGGGAAGTACAGTCTGTCCCACGGATGAGTCAGTGTGAGCTATACAACAAGGGACAAGGCAGGCAAAGGGACAGCATGTACCAAGAGCCTGTGGTGTGGACCTCAGGGACTGAATGCAGAGCCACAAGGCCAAAGCAGAGACAGACAGGGAAGTGCACCATTAAGCGAGGCTCGGGAGACATCTGGGGGCAGGCAGTGCAGATCTATGTAGACCAGGTGACAACCGTGTCTTCGTCTTAAACGGTGGGAGACGCCACAGGGTTCTACTCTAGGGCTGACCTCATGTGACTCTTCTGAGGTGGCTGAACGGCTTGGACGAGGGCTGGAGTGCATATAGGGCTCTGTTGCTCTTGCCATGGGGGTGAAAGCCAGTGGTGGATGAAAAGAGGGGGAGGGAAAAGAATGGAGTGGACAGAAGACTAGACCAAGGGATAGTCACTCAGCAGGATTCCACGCTAGAAGAAGAGGGGCTTCAGGGATGAGTCCTCATAACTTCCCTAGGTAACATCCATGCACACTTTGTGGCCTAGATACGCTCCCCACGGGTGACATCTGTTTGCCCCCCTACTCAAGGCCTCCTTGCCTTATGTCAGGCTGGATTCTGATGAGAATCCAAGTCAAGATCTACCTCCCAGAATTCAGGTAAGAAGGCAGCACAGGGCTCCATGCTTCCTTGCACCTTGAGAAAAATGTGACATCCAAGAAAACATGGTGGTGACCACATGGCAGACATTCAAGGAAAATAGTCTGGAGTGCTACATTTCTCCAAGACTTTCCCCAGAAAGGCAGGCTATGGCTTTGTATTCCCTTCACACCAAACACAGCAGAGGAAGAGAAAAGGTTAAGGAGAACTAGACTGAGAAATTCCATAAAGAAAGAGTGGCACATGGGTCATATTTACCCATGATCCTCCACGGTGCAGAAGTCTGACCGCATCACCTAGGAGAGAATCAGACCCCCATGGACGGGGTGAGCAGATCGGGAGACAGGCAAAGATCAGCTCTCTGCATCCACTCAATGGATTCTCTGGGTCATTAAAAATCAGTGGGACTAGACCCTTGCCAGTGAGAAAGTTGGTCTATTATCATGTGTTAAATCCAGATAAGATGTAATGCCATACAACATAATCCTTTTTTAGAGATATTGTGCAAAGGGGAAGGGAGGGATAAGGGTGGGTAATTGGGGGGGCACTCCTGGGGGTAATTGTAATATCCAGAATCTATACTCATTTGATTTTATTTTGTTAAAAACTTGTATGGTTGTATGGTTTTTCAAAAATTAAAAAATAAAAAATTTGTGTAAAAAAATCAGCGTCAGAAGACAAGTCAACGACATGGGGAAGATGCTGTCACTATTCACCGTTAAGCTAGCGGAAAAGAGGATAAGAACTGAGCTTGTTCATGCACGCAAGGATTACAGGTATTTTCCATTTTCTTTTGGGTATCTTTTGTTCTCCAAATACTTTGTAATCAAGCACTTTAACAGAAAAAAGAGGCACAGCTCTTCTAGAAAGAACAGGGATAACCACATTCTGATCGACGCACTCAGGCTATCTCTGATCCTTAGCCAGATGGAGATTTTGATTCAAACACTGTTGACTATTTGTCTGCTATGTGTCTGGCCTTACAGTGAGTCCTGTAGATACAGAAATCGAACATGTCACCAGTGCACCGGTGGACAGGAGGTGCGAGAAATGGCGGGATAACAGAGCAAGTGCCCTTTGCTCAATGGGGGAGACTGGGGAGCGGTGCTGGGTACCTCGAAGGGGAAGGGATGGAGGGAGGAAAAGGCATTATGATAAGAAGAGTCGTCCTCAGCAAAAAGCCATCAGGGGCAGTGACACGTGACACCTGCTGTGCAGCAGGATGCGGGCCCTGAAGCCCCATCTCATGGGACCTTGCCTGGCATGCTAAAGGGTCTGGCTTTGCCTGAAGGCCATGGGGACCAAGAAGGAAAGCTTCAACGGAGGAGGGAAACACTCAGTGTCGCTACAAGAGAGGCAGAAGTGACAAGCTGCCCTGTGTCTGAAGACAGCGCCGGTCCTCCTGCGAGTGGCCTCAACATCCCCGTTACCAAGACCAACAGAAACTTTTTTTTTTCTGTTTCTTCTTCCTTTCTATTCTTCTTGGCTGGTGGCTGGCGTGTGACGTGCTAATGGACATGGCTTGGACAGGCGCATCCGAGGAGCATTCCGCTTCACGGCCCTTTATCGAGGTTCTTTTTATTAAATTGGTGCACTATGATTACACATAACAGCGGGAGTCGTTGTGCCGTTTCCGTACATGCGCACAGCAGTTTGCTCAGTCTTGTTTCCTGTACCTTCCCTTCCCCCCGCCCAGTGCCCTGTTTTCTACTGACCTGTCATTATTTTAACTACTGCATTAAAATATATCACACACACATAAATATCACAAATATTTACACATGTAAATAATCTTCACATACATACATGAATATGATATGCATATGAAAGCAGGATTCATCCTGCTACGTTCACGGATCGGCAGAGCAGACTGATAGATTTCATTCCCCCATCCTTCCCCACGCCCTCCTCGCCTCCCTCTTCTCTGTTGGTTTCCCTTCTATTCCTGTGAGACCCTCCTTTGTTATCCCTTTCTTACCCCTCTCTCTAGCTCCTGCCTAGGAAGCATCTGACCCTGTCTGAATCCAGCTTACTGCACGTGTCATGGTATTCTCTGACACCGTTACTGATGCTCCTGAGAACTCCAAGGACTGGGAGTTTAGAGGAAAACTGAACGTTGGTCCAATTCCTCAGCATTTGCAGCTTTCAAAGTAACTGAGACCTAAATTAGACTATGTTCCAAGTTGACATTGTAGTTCTTGTTTCTCAGTTATTTCTGGCCCTGTCACATTATCCGGTATAGAAGAGTGGCCAGGTTATTGCTTAGTGGCCGAGTGCATCAATAGATCAGCATCAGGAGCACCACCCACCCATCCACCAATACATACATTCATCTGTCTATGCATCCACCCACCCACCAATACATAAGTCCATTTGTTTATGCATCCATCCATCCACCTATCCATCAATACACTCATCAATATGTTCATCCATCTTTTCATCAAGAGATGTTTGAGCACCTGCTGTGTGCCAAGCCCTGTGCCAAGAAAATACAAAACTAACTATATGGTTTTCAAGCTTGGGAAGAGGGCTGCAATAACTGCAAAAAATAGCAGGTACAAAAAAAACAAAGGTATTTACCAGGTTGGCGAAGAGTGATAGGTAAGGTGTGGCCAATTCTATCGTGATCCCAGGGCTGGAATTGAGAAATGAGATGGAACATGTTTGGGTTATATCAGAAATAAAAAGTAGAGCTAGGAGATGGCTGGAACAGAGAGAGAAAGACAGTGCCCAGAGGAAAGTGAAGAGTCCAAGGCAGGGAGTCAGCAGACTTCACAGTGAATTCAATGACTTCAACTCCGACCAGCACAGTCAGGATGCAGAGGTTCATGGGGGAAGAATTTGGGGAAGCTGAGCTAAGAGGTGTTCTCTTCGTGCTGAGCGCGCTCGCGGGGGGTGCAAGCTTGAAGAGTCAGTCCTCAAGAAGCCAGCAGATGCCCCGATGAGATTTCGTAGCGATCCAGGCAAGAAAGAGGGCAAGGGAAGCAGCAGTTGGAGTAAGGAGATTGCACAGACAGGCAGCAACTCCAGGGGAACTCACAACTCACAGATTTCAGCATAAAAATGGCAGACGGCGACCACTCTTTACCTGAACAGCAGAAAGTGGTCACTCTCTGCACCGCCTGCTCCAAACTCGTAGTTAGGATAGCCAGTCCACTCAGGTGTTTCTTATTGAATCCATTGAGTGCTCATGCCAGTTCTCAATTACCAACAGTTTGGGGTGAATGGAGCTCAGGTAGAGTCTCCCTAATGCCCATTTTAAAAAAAGTGACAAATTTTAGCAAATTATCAAGAATATTAGAAATACCCAGGTTTAGAAAGATCTGTTTGGAAAAGGCAGTTTCTATAGCTTGCATCTTGACTATTTCCCCAAATGCTTGGTCCCAGGGAGGTGCTACTGGAAGGCAGTGGGACCTTTAAGATGTAGGAGCTAAAGGGTGGCCTTTAGTCCACTGGGGGCCTGCTCTTGATGAGGCTAGGGAATCCCTGCCCTTTGCTCCCTCTCCTCTCTACTTCCTGGTTTGGTTATTCCATATGCTCCCACCTGCCACAGTCGTGGACTGGAACCTTCACAACTGTGAGCTGAAATAAACCTTCACTTTTCCTAAGCCCATTATTTCAGGTATTTGTGATAGCAATGAAAAACCTGAGGAGGACAGTGGACCAAGAGGCGACTGTCGCTTTTGACAGACATCTGGCCCTGGGGACGGCCACTCGAAGGTCATGTTCATGCACTGAAGGTCAGTCTCATTTTACTCAAGAAGCCAGCATATGCCATGAGAGACTTTCTTTGGATTTGCCCATGGAAATTATTTAAATCTTCTCCTTTAATTTCCCATCTCTCTTTCCCAACTTACTCACTTTTCTTCCATTTTCCAGTGAAACCAGACAGAACTGTCAGGGTGATCATTTGGCTTCAATCAATGTTCACATTGCATGAAAAGAATGATACGGATCCTTATGTTCCAGATTGTTCTGAGTTCCTTTAATATTCAATATTCTGGACCAATGACCCCACAGACTCAATGTTAATATTGTTTCTTTTTATCTTTTTGGAGTCTTCAGTCCCTTGGGAGGGAAAAGAAACCTAACAGAAATTTCCGCTGCACAGTAATTTCATTATGAAGCTGGCAGGGAGCGAGCACCTATTACCTTCAATTCCCCCATCCAATTTCTAGGAAGGACAATCCACAGTTCCTCGGGCTTCCTTCCCATTTAAACTTGCTGCAGAGCAAAATTCTTCACCTAGACAAAGAGCATTAGGCAGCACATTGCTTGGTCCCCATCAACACCTGCTGCGTGGTTCTATTAAACAACAAAGTCTTATCTGTTTTGCTTATCTCTTGAAAATTGATCATAAACTTTAGTATCAGATAAAATACCAGAAATTACAGCTGTTGCTCAGCTTCCACTTAGATCTTCAATATTTACAGCAAATACATGAAAGTATGCTGGCAAAATATAGAAGGTGGGGTGACTCGGATGATTCGCGGAGATTCTCGTCTGGGCTGGTCGAACCTGTCGCCGGTGAAGTGCCATACGCAACACTAAGCCGGAAAACAGACCCATGCATAGGCATTTTGCATACGAGTTTCCCTCGGCATCTGCAGTCTTGGGTGAATGAGGCTGAAGTCCAGGGGAAATAAACATTTCTTTACTGCTTGCATTCTGGCCTCCATGCTCTGTGCATCTTGATTGACAGCCATCAGAGATAATGATGGAAAACAGGCAGGCTATATTTTCAACACAACGCCAGGAAAGAAACTGTACTGGAACTACGGAGTTCCCTCTAAACCTGCGCTGTCCAGCGTGGTAGAACCAATCTCATGTGACTATCGAGTGCCTGAAGAGCAGTTAGCCTGATTCAAGAAGTGGCTTCAGTGAAAAACACATACTGGATGGTGAAGAATTTGTTAAAAAGATAGCACAAAAGATCTCAGGAACAAGTTGACAGTTTAGACAGGTTGAACTCCATAAACTATTAAAATTAATTTCATCTGTTGCTCTTTACATGTTTATGCACAACCAGAAAATCTAAATGACATGTGGTTCATGCTGTATTTCCATTGGACAACTGTTCTCAATTCTGTTTTGTTTGCTTGTGGTATTGTTTTTCTGTTGTTGGGTACTCAGGATTGAATCCAGGGGTGCTTAACTAATGACTCACATCCCCAGCCCCCTTTTTTTTTATTTTGAGAGAAGGTTTTGCTAAGTTGTTTAGGACCTTCCCTGCTAAGTTGCCGAGGCTGGCCTCCAACTTGTGATCCTCCTGCTTCAGCCTCCTGAGCTGCTGGGACTGTAGGCCTGCACCACTGCACCCGGCTTGTTTTTACCAGTAGACTATGCACACCATGAAGTCAGGGACATGCCCTGCCTTGTGTAAGATGGTACTTCCAGTGAACAGAGTGCCTGGCACAGAGCTGATGCTGAAAAAATTTTTCGTGAACTGGACAAAAGACCCAAGCGCTATTCCTGTGTTGAGCTTTCACGATGCAGAGACTCTGCCGCTCTGCAGCTACACCACCTTGGGTAGACTCAACATTCCCTGATCCTACATCTCCTCCTTTGTAAAACTGGGTTAGGTGAAACTGCACAACCCAGCCATGGTGTTGGTACGGCTGGGTTATAGGGTTCAGCTGTGGTTTGTACGGCCTGGCTAAGCGTTTCTAACATAACCGACCAGCACACAGAGCAGACAGCCCAACGCCGAGTACACAGCTGTCATCTACTAGTGAACATCTGCATGCGTTCCCAGGCACCCTCCCTGTTTTCCTAGCACGAATGCACTTAGGATCCATGCTTCTCTTCTGTTTAGTGTGATCACTGTCAGGGGCGCCTCTCGTCCTGCCAGCCGTTCGCGGCCTGCCTGAGCCCCTTCAGCTGTCACTTGAAATGCCTCCCTCTTCCGCATCTTTATCTCTTCTGCCTTACAGGTGTAAGTCCCCTTTAACTTCCAGGATCTCATTACTCAGAGCGTTCTCCAGACGTATTTATTACTCACTCGCTCCTTCTAGACTGTAATTCTCTTAGGTTTCATCAGAGCCACCGTAACTCACTTAGTGTTTCTCAATCTTGGGTTCATTTTCCATCTGCTTTGCCATTTCCCAGGTTCCCAAGGCCATTTCCTGAATCACGCCAGCCTTTAAATGCCTCCTCCACAGCTCTGGGTGTCACGAGTTTCTGCTTGGCATTTAATTTACACGCTTTGGGAAACAGAGTCGCTGTTTTCTTTAACCCCTTCTCCATTCCCCAGGCCTTCTCGTTTTCGCTTTTTCTTTTTCTTGGCTCCTGGCCCTTTCCAACTCTCTTGTGCAGGATTGAGATCCACTCAACATCAACGTCCACCTTGGTGCCCTGTCCTGTCCACTCACTACCCCTCGTGGACTGCGAACGCAGCTCAGTGGTAGGGCACTTGCCTTGCCTGCGCAAGGCGCTAGGGGCATCCTCTGTGGCAGGAAGGAGCCCTCCCGCCTCTTTATAGACCCTCCTACTTTTACCAGGTTTCAGTCTCCTCTCCGGCCTTCCCCCAATGCCCCAGGACCTTGTAAGTTCTCTTCTCTGCAATCCCTTCCTAGGTGAACTTTCCTCCTTGCCCTGGGGCTTAATTTCACATACTCACCGGTGGTTCTCTGTTCCCTGAACAATTACCAGAAGCCAACAGCACAGCCGAGACGTAAATGTCAGGACACAAATTTAATAACTACAGTATACCAATCTGCATAGCCTCGGTCAATATCACCCAAGTCAGGCTCAGAAATTACGGCATAAAGAGAGAGAAAATAAAATGGATTTTTTTAAAAAGAGAGAGACAAGTATTGTTTACTCTTCAAACATAAAAATTCTGTTATGGCCAATTAAATAATATTTTTGCCTTGGCTAAGCAACACCGAATTTTAAAGAATTAGGAGAGGGACAGCTCCGTCCACGCGGAGATCATAGTCCGTTTTGATCACTGTGACTGGAAGACAGCTAGGAGTGTGTCTTGAAGTCAGAGCTTAAGCGTATTTGTTTAACATCGGACACGGATCTCAGAGCTTCTCAGTCTACATTCATCTCCAGTGAACCAACTGTAGAAAGGCAATGAGATGAGCCTATGGTCAGTTTTAAGGTCTTCCTTCTTGGGGGCGCTGGAAGCCTCAGAGTATCGTAAGGCAGAACTCACATCCCATAGAACTCTCCTGCTGCTCTACGTGGGGCTTCTGGAGTACAGAAGCACTATTAAACAGCACCAAATAGGTCCACCGTTAGCCTTTAGGGACTGCACCTCAGCCAGCCATCCTGAACTGGTCGGCACGAGTCGATGGAACCAGCTCACAGAGGTGGTAGCAGGACAAAGACTTGGGCATCTGTGCCTATTACCGAAGCACTCTCAGTCTCAAAAGGGCCGATGTGCACAGAAGCTGCCTCCTCCCCCACACACAAATGAACAGGATGAGATGACAGAGAAAGTGATGTGGACCAATGGACACTCAGTTCAAATTTGATTTTACCGGAAAATTGCGGAATATCCACGTTCTGGAACATCAGAGCCATGAAAACAGAACCTTAATCTGTGTTGTCTGCAAATGTCTGGTCCACAGCAGATGCTCTTGGTTCTCGGCTATGTTGACATTGCTGCTCTCCCTCTGACACGCAAGTGTGCCTACCTGTGCTCTGGGGACACTAGCAACCCAATGAGCCAACTCAAAGACGGAGAGGGAAGGACAGGGGCCATATGCCAGCAGGACACTAGGATGCCACCTCTCTTAAGAAGTTATTTGGAAATGCCCATTTATATCAATCAATCAATGAGTAAAACAGAACACAGTTAAGGTATTTGAAGAAGAACCCTGTTCTGTCAGTCAGGAGACCTAAGATACTGTCCCATCTCCCTGGATGTGCAAGTGAGAGCAACTAAAGAGATTAAAGTTTATTTAGCCTCTGCTATGCATTAAATGTTCCACGGGATACTTTCCCTGTTACCCAGATTCTCATTTGAAGAATTAAGTGTGGATTTCCCACTTTATAGAGAGAACAGAGGCTCAGAAGATTTCATAAAGGTCCTAACACCCACACAGGGGACCTGAGACTTCCAGATGTCCACCACATCCTCTCTCCTGCTCTGCATTAGTGATGAAAACTCTCATTTTTAGCTCTGCACAGTTCATTAATCAAGCTTATAGTTCTCAGCCTCCCTAGGAGCCAGGCATGGCCATGTCACCACGTTCTCATGAATGGGAAGAGAGAAGACATGATACGTATAATTTATAGGAAGTAACTTATACAAAGGAGGTAAGCCTATTTTTGTTCCATCCTCTTTTTGACGGCAATGCAGACATTATGGCTGGAGCACTCATAGCCATTTTGGATCATGACGTGCAAGCCACTGACTGAGGTGGCAGTCACAGGTAGCAGAAGCCTGGATCTCTGAAACCATGAGAATACCGCTCCAGTCCTGGACCACTTTTGGACTTTTTTTTTCCAGTACTGGAGATTGAATCCAAGGGTGCTTAATCACTGAGCCACATTTCCAGCCCTTTTCATTTTTTTTGTTTTGATACAGGATCTTGCTAAGTTGCTTAGGGCCTTGCTACATTCTGAGGCTGGATTTAAACCTATGATCTTCCCACCCCAGCCTCCCGTCCCTGGGATTACAAGATTGCACTACTGGCTTGGATTTCTTTTATACAAGAGAGAATTCAATGCCTATCTCATCTATGCCATTTATGTTTCAGACTTTGTCATTTTAAAACAAAATTTATCCAGGCTGGTTTAAGTGGTAGAGTGACTACCTGAAACCCAATCTTCTGGACCCGCAGTCTTTGAATTAAGCTGCAACAACTACTGTTTATCCTCCTGACACCACATTTGCCTTCTTCACGGACTTCACCTCTACCAGAGCACAGATTCTTGAGGACAAGAATTCACAGCCCAGTGCTTTGAACACAGGGAACATTGTGCAACAGAGAGAAGCACAGACTTAAAGGTAAGGCCAACTGGAGCTTATTTCTGTTGCTTGCTCCCATTGTGCTCCCCGTCCCCCACCTGGACTCTGATCACGCCTCAGCTGCTCCCCGTTCCCCCACCTGGACTCTGATCACGCCTCAACTGCTCCCCGTTCCCCCACCTGGACTCTGATCACATCTCAACTGGTCTGCACATCACCTATCTCCCATGCTCCACACTCATGTGCAACCCACCTTCCAGACAAATGTTCCTGAACCCCAACTCTGGTCATTTACTACCTTTCTCAAAGCCTGAAATGGCTCCCCATTGTCCAAACAGACATCTCTTCTTCTGAGCCAAACTTAGTTTTTTCCCAACCTTATTTCCGAAAACTGCATCATGCTTTGGAGAAAACAAAACAGCTCATGATTCCCATGACCGTCTAGCAATTTCCACACATTGGCTTTAGTTCCTGCACCTGCCCCACTGGACAGCAGGAACCCCTGGGGTTTGGGACTCCTCCATTTCAGGACAATAGACCCTCCCCCTACCACCAAGAGGGTACCTCTGACCACAGGGATGGGCACATCACTCCAGCCCAGCCAATCAGATTTTTTCTCTGGGAATCTGAGCACCTGTTGCTGCTAGGAAGCACCATTCTGCAAATAAGGAGAGACAGTGCCCAAAGTCTACAAATCCACACCTGTTCTCACCAGGGCAGGGGCACATACTTGTAATATCCCCTACTCAAGAGGCTGAGGCAGGAGGATCACAAGTTGAAGGCCAGCCTGGGAAATTTAGTCTTAGTCCCAAAATAAAAAGGGCTGGGGGTCTGGCTCAGTGGTAGAACCCTTGCCTAGCATGGGTAAGACCCTGGGTTCAACCCTCAGTACTACAAAAACAAAGCAAACTATGTGAAATGACTTTTCCTCATCCCAAAGGGGTGGGAAACAATGAGCCACAGCAAAAGGAGGGGCAGAGAGACAAGTGGAAATCTGAAGTCATCACTGGAGCTCACATCACCCCGTCCTTCCTAATTGAATGAACCAATGGACTTTTGGTTTTCTTTTTGTTTTGTTTTTGTTGACATTAATGATAAATTTTCTCTCAAAGTGACAAAAGTCTTTATCTGATCAGCCATTGACGGACACATGAGATTTTTACAGACTGGGGCAATTACGAATAGAGAGGTTATAAATGTTTTTAGAGGTTTTGTGTGACCTTAAGACAGTTTCTTTCTGTTGAGCACCTAAGAGTGGCATTGCTGGGGTGGCCACGCAATAGAATACCATCTGGTAATGCAAAGCAATAAATGCCAGAGACAGGCGATGTGGATGAGGCCGAGGGGAGTGAACCCCAAAGGGTCACACCATAGGTCACCGTATGCTTCCGTCTTATATGACATTGGTGAACAATTGGTGATGGCCAAAGGTTGAAGGTGTGAGAAAGTGACTATAAACACTGAGGGACTGGGGTTGGCGGGTGACAGAACTCAGTGATGACTGTGGCAGTAACTGCAGGCATTACCCACGCAAGATTCATGCAATCATGCTTCCAGCACTAATAATATCTTCAATCAAAAAATTTAAAACCTACAATGAAATCACAAAAGTCTCAGTAAATATAAAGATCTTTCCCTCCTCATTATTAGTAAGCTCAGATCCTCCCAAACTGGGCAGAGTCCCTCTTCCCACCTCCACTTGGCTCCTCAGAGGTGCCTGCTTGCTACCTCGTCACTCAGCACCTTCACAGCCTGCCGGTGGCTTCCTGTGCTGCAGGGTCAACTCCAGGGGCACAGGGACTGTGTGGAGTCATTGCCACCTGCCCCACCCCCACAGGGGGTCTGGCACATGGTGGGCAGTCACAGGTCACCTGCTGAATCAACAGGAGCAGACTTTCATCTGGCCAGCGCTAGAGTGCTCAGCAGTGTGGAGTGTCCCAGTGTGGTAGGTGACATCTCAGAACCATCAGGATAGAGTTCAATCTGTCCTGGCCTATGCGGCACACTGAAGGCTGCCGGATTCTGTGACATCCCTGGGTTGATTCAGCACTAATAATGCCTTAAGTCCACCATGGACTTCTGATGTGCATCTGTACCCCAACAGCCCGAGCTTTGCAGTCCCCACCACTGCCTGCATATTCACATCTCCACCCATAATTACCAAGGCCACCCTCTTCTTGGGGAAGAAAATGACACATTTGCCACCTAACAAGCAGAAGAACTGCAGGATCAGGAAGGGATTTTTCCTGTATGCCATTTCCTCCTTATCTGTGTTTTACCTTTCTGTGGTTTCAGTTACCCAGGATCAACTTGGCTAAAAATAATGAATGGAAAGTTCCCAAAATATTCTCTAAGTTTTAAACCAGACTTAACGGCAGGATGAGATCTTGTACCATCCCACTCCACACCACCTTGGATGTGATCCACGCACCTATCCAGCGTATCCACACCACATACCCTACCCACCTGGCATTGTTGACTCCAGGATCTAGACTCGTTGAAGGCAGATGGTCCTCCTCCTAAGGGACCAGCCACGCCACCTGCATCTCACCTCAAGTAGGCACTGCGTCATCTCATATCACAAGGTGAAGAAAAACGGATGGCGTTCAAGATATTTCCGGAGAGACTACATTCACACAACTTTTATTACAGCTTATTATTATAATTATCCTATTTTACTATTAGTCGTTGCTGCTAAGCTCTTACTGGACCTAATTTGTAAATTATACATTATCATAGCATATGGATCAGAAAAAAACAGGAGGCTGACCTCAGCCCAGCACAGACGGGGCTGTGTACGATCTGTGGTTTCCAGGGATCAGTGGAGGGTCTTGGAACACTTCACCCACATATAAAGGAGACAAAAATAATGGAGAAGAATAAGGCTTCCATTTTTTACTGTAGTTCCTCTTTTCCCTATGTGTTTTCCAAATAGCTTGCAAGGGTTAATTTTTCATCTACAGAGAAATAATTGTGAGGCAAATAGAAGGAAGAGGGAGAAGAAAGAAAATGAGTTGAAGAGGAAAGAAGGAAGAGAACTTGAGAAGATGGGAAAGCCAGAGAGGAGAACGAACCAGGGAGCAGAGAGAGCAGAGCAGAGATGACTGCTTCCCCCAAAGCAAGATGGAGTTCCGGGCAGAGCCGGGCCCTTCCACTGGGCTGGCCGTGCTCTGGTGGAGGAGAGCCTCCCGTCAGAGCACGGGGGAGAGGGACAGGATGGAGCCGGGCCAGAGCTGGGCAAGCAGCAAACAGGAAGGGAGCTGTGAGGGGTGGCGCCACGCTGCTGCCTGGCACCAGGCCCTCCCTGGTGACATTGGGAAAGTAGGTCAGCCTTGGAGCTGGCCCGGGGATGAATGGTCAGCCAGGACAAGGGGTGGGAAGCGAGGAAGCTGAGCGGGATGGGGAGATGGAAAAAAGGAGGAACCAACTAGAGATGGCATTAGCCCGGTGCAATGACTGCCATGAGGCGGCAGCACGTCTGTGATGTCCAGCATGGCAGTTGCCAGCCACCTGTGGCCACTCAGCATTGTGGGACTGCACAAGTGAACTTCCAATATGGTATAAATTTAATTAAATTCAAATTAATTCCACACGTATGGCTTGAGGCTGCCACACTGGACAGCAAGAATGTACAGACAGCAGCTGTGCCATCCATGAGAGGAGGAGCCAGGGGCCAGGAGGGACCAAAAGCGGCTTTCCAGATGCCTTAGTGTGCTTCAGGTGGTACCTGGATGCTTCCATGGCACAAGGGTTGGATTTATTTTAAAATTAAATTATTTTCATGTATATTTGAAGATTAGCTTATCTAACTATTTCATAGATAGCGCTGCTTAAGATAAAGCTATAGAAAAAATTTTATATCTATAAAAATCTATAAAAATGTCATGCAAAAAATATGATCGGTTTAAGATATGACAAAAGTAATGAATGTTCTGCATAAACGGAATCATGCAGAGCGTGGCCTTTCCTGCCTAAGCTTGGTTTTCAAGGTCATCTGAGCTGGCACCTGCATGGTATCCCATCCCTTTATGTCCCCAGAGTCAGTGTCCCATTCTTTATGTCTGAGTGGTGGTCCACCGAGGACCTGTGCCATGCTACACTTACCCTTCATCTTGGGTGGACATTTGGGTTGTTCACACATTTGGTTTTTGTAAATGTTTCTGTGAACACTCATGGGTAAGTTTTCACCTGAATAACTGTTTTGAATTCTTTGGGGTACACAACTAGGAGCATTATCTAGGGTAATGAAAACACAGGCTTAAGTGATTAAAATGGTAAATACGATGCATAGTTTTTCCACAATAAAAGCCATTTAAAAAACTAACACGGGGCCTGGAGAGGTGACTCAGTGGTAGAGCCTACAGGATGACCCAGGTTCGGTGCCCAACACCACATACACAAGTAAGTGGACGAAAACATAAAACAAAAAAAATTAACTCTCTCAAGTAATGGAAAATGTGAGCAGATGGCTGAATAGACACTGAGCTAATTCAATGTGTACAGTAAGGAGACTTAAGATTAGATTCAACCTTGTACCCAAGGATCATTTCTATGGCCTCTCTGGCACACATGAGCCTTTGCATGGTCTGCTCGCATGGAGAAAGGACCTCGGAGCTCCTGAATGCCTCCAACATTGTGACTATGCACGTATGGGTTAGGCTTAAGAGTCCCCACCTTGTAACTCTCCCATAACCCCTTGGAGTTACCCCAAATAAAGCAGTCCTTCTCGCCTGGTTCTGCGGCAGGGGCTAATGACAGCCTTCACAGAGGAGAGGGAAAGGTGGGAGCAAGGCAATGCACGGATTCCAAACCAACCACAAAATGAACGGGAGGAACAGGACACACGCAATTAAGTCCCCTGGCTCTGAAGCCACTCGTTCTTAATTTCTAAAACTAGCTCAGCTAATCCCTAACTTTGAGATCTTGGACAACTTATTTACCTCTGACCTCATTTTCATTATCTGTAAAATGGGAATATAAGTACTCATGTGTTAGGTTCCTTATAAGTTTAAAATGAGAATTTGTAAAAGTACAAACCTCCTGCTCCAAAGGTGGCTCTCACTCTTACTAACCCATGAATGTTAACAGCATAGTGCACTTCAAGAGACAGAGCTCTGGAAGGGTGCATCTCATGACCCATGTGGGCATTTACCAGACCTATAACAGGAAGATGTGTGTGATGGTCACATCTAGAAAATTTTAAAGGATTCTATGGGATCATGTCTGTGCATAAAGGTTAAGTGAAAGCTTTCAGCACTTCTGAAACATTTCTACGACTTATTCAAGTGAGGTTTCCATTTTCACTCAAGCTGAAAAGCATCCCTGAAAGGGTAGGTGGCATTCAGGTATTGGGATAAGAGCATGATTGGGAAGGCCATTTTCTGTGTCTCAGATTCTCAACTGTAAAACGATGTTAGTAACAATCTGCCTCATAGGGTTGATGTGAGAGTTAAATGAGTTAGTGCATGGAAAGTGCTCAGGACACCATCTGTCACACTGTGAGCACACAATGTGTGTGTGATCTATGATGATAGTAGTGATGACCAATTATGATGATGATGAAGGGCAGGTGGAGAAGGAACAGGGAGAGATAAAGGAGGAAGTAGAAAACATTGGTGATGATGATGGTTGTGATGGTGGTTGTGGTTGTGATGGTGGTTGTGGTTGTGATGGTGGTTGTGGTTGTGATGGTGGTTGTGGTTGTGATGGTGGTTGTGATGGTAGTGATGATGACCAACTCTGATGATGATGAATGATAGGTGGAGAAGGAGGATTAGGGAGAGAAAAAGGAGGAAATAGAAGACATTGGTGATTGGTGGTGGTGGTGGTGGTGGTGATGGTAATGATGACCAATTACGATGATGGGCAGGTGGAGAAAAAGGAACAGGAAGAGAAAAAGGAAGTAGAAGACGATGGTGATGATGGTGATGAAGGAACAGGGAGGGAAAAAAAATTGGTGACGAAAATAGTGGTAGCTGATGACATTGGTGATGGTGATGGACTGTGTTATTCAGAGCAATGGTGTCAGTACAAAGGAGTGGTCAAGAGCCAGAGCTTTGGATTAAGAGTTTTTGGCTCATATGCAGAATTGCGTCCATCAGTCTGCATCTTTGAATTAACCGGTAACCTCTGAGTTTCATGCTTTTAAATCTGTAACATGGGATAATGAAAGCATGCATCTCTGAGGCCTGCTCTGAGTAAAGGCCAGTGCATACAAAGCACTTTGTGTGAGCTTAGAACACAGTAACCGGAGAACAAAAGTGAGTTATTCCTGGTAATCACGGCACATTTAGAAGTGAAGCGATCTTGGCCAAAGAACAGATGCTACCAAGTTCCGTATTTGAAAGGCAGCCACAGTGACGGCTGATGAGCAACGCAGACGGGAGGACTCTGGGAAGAGACCGTAATGAGCCCAGACGGGCTCCGCATAGGCGGCTCTAAGGTTTTTTTTGGTTTTTGTTTTTTTTTTATATCTACATACAGAACCATCTCCTGCCACACACTGTGGAAACTTTCCCAGTCTTCCTGACAGACAGCTGTCCGTCTGCTGGGAGCTTCCCAGAGTCTTTCTGACATCTCCTTCATCTAGTGCTCCTTCTCACAGCTCAGAGCTTCTTTACGCTGACTCAGAATTATTTCCTTAGAACTTCAAAGTGCTTGTTCTAAGTTCTCCACTATAAGGAGATGGATTCTGCTATTTCCAGAAAGCAATTCTTTAAAATCTGCAGATATTTCTTAGGCTACCCCAGGTGCTCGCAGGTGGGATCCTTCAACCATTCCTCCTAAGACATATATTGAACACAAGTGCTCCATTACATTCAAAGTACACTTGTAGGTTTTTTTCTCCATACAGGATCTGGAATTTTCAGAACATCTTCAAAGTAAGATTCCATCCCAAGGAAATTTCTATGAAGATTTGCAAACATTACAAAAAGTTACTTGCTCCTGCATTTTAGCTCAAAGTAGTAATTGAAACACCTCTATAAGGAACATTAATAGTCTTAAGTAGGGGGCCCAACATGCACTAGGCATGGAGCCGAGTGCTTACCATGACTTATTCTGTTTTATCCTTCAACGATTCTACTTTCACCCGAGACAGCGCTAGCCTGTTTGGGTACAGGGCCTCGTATCCTGGAAAAGAGCTCTATTCTACGCTTCATTTGCACTTCACTTATCAAAACATTCTTTGGTAAGAGCTATTTGATGTACAAGATCCCTTTTTTAGGTTTTGCCTTTAACTAAGAGGTCATGTATTGCATTCTCTGACTCAACCCTTAAAGGTTCCGAGCCTGCTTAAAATGTACAAGGCAGATAATGCTGTGGGCTGAAAGTTTGGGAGAATTTTTTTGAGAGGGAGACTACTTCATCCACAGGGGTTCTTTCTGTTTGTGGCCAAGTTTCAAACGAAATAAAAGAAAAACAAAAAGAACAGAAATCCATTACGTGAAGGTGTTGCAATCAAGTGTGAGAAAAGAATTGAGACAAGAGGCTCTGGAGAATCTCCGACTCAGAGACAACTAGGGCATCACTCCTGGCCAAGAAGATGATGCCCTCCCAGCATCAGCATAAAAAACTAAGACTAATTTCTTCCCGTTTAAGTCAAAGTAGGAGTCAAAAAAGCCAAATCATTAAAATATGGCAAATCATAGCAGTTCTCTCCTGGGAAAAATCACCTAAGAACACAATAGAACTTTCCAGCATGGCCAGATTCCAACGTTCTGGCAGCCAAACCCAACAGATGCACCAGCAAGAAAGGCAGGCCTACAGCAGCCTAGCAGGGGCGCCATTTGGCAAATGGACAGCCGCCGCCATACTGGTTTCTATTTCAGACAACAAAATTGCCCAACACTGTCTAATAGACTTAACTCAACCAGCTGTGTGGCTGACAGGTCTGCACCTGCTTTCAATACCAGATCTGGCTCGAAACCCCAGTCTATTCCTGTTCTTCTCACCATGTTAAACCACATTTAAAATTTTTCTAATGCACAAGTTCCAGAACTGGTTCCCCTGAATACACATACGATCTGCTGTAGCTCAGAAGGAAGGCTTGAAGATGGAACAAGAGACCTACAGTGAAAGGTACTGGATTCTAAGGGATTCTCAGACCCCCACTAGGAGAGAAGGCCAAGAATCGAAGATTGCTGTTAATGCCACTTTAGCCTCATTGTCCGGATGTGACAGCAGACCACAAGCCACCAGAGATGAGGAGGCTCAACTGGAAGCTGAGGCTCAATGCTAAGGAGGAGGCTAAGCAGCGCCATTCCTCACGTGCCGGGAGGTGTGTGTGCCTCCGTGTATCTGCATCCTGTTGATTACGCAAAATTCCCAAGGCAAGCAGAAGGAAGGGAAGCTGACAGCAATACACAAATCAGAAGGGAAAAAAGCCATGAATCCACCGGCTACGAGGAGCCAACCCAGCTTGGACTAAGTCTACTTATTATCCTCAACAGCAACTCTCCTTCCTTAGGTGCTGCTGTCCTCCTGAACTGATTAATGTAGGAAATGCATAGAGTCAATGTTTTCAGTGACAGCAGATGCACCCCAGGATCAGCTATCAAGCCACTGCTCCAATGTCATTGCTTCTCTTTGCCCATGAGGACAGAGGCAACACGATGCCATCCTATTCCTAAAATTTGTTTTGTTTTAACTAACAGGCGATGTGGTTCACAATCAGAAATATACCTTGCCAGCATATTGGTGCAATGACTGTAAATCCTGGTAGCATCTGAAGTGCGCCATCAGTAACAGTGGTTTGGGTGCTGGCGACAGGCACAGTTAAGCTGTCAGGGTTATGAATGAACTCTGCAATCGGCTAGTTATGGGAACTGGGCTACGTCAGTATCTCACCTCTTAAGCCTCAGTTTCTCAACAATGAAGTGGAGCTATTAACCCATTTTACCCCGTCATCCAAGATGTACCATACCTATAAAAATTTAAGTTGAGCAACATTTAGACCACTTAAATATTCTTTCAAAATTACCACATATTATGATTTATAAAATTGAAAAATTAGGATTTAATGGGTTAATACACTTACCTCACAGGGATGTGGTTACAACTAAATTAGTTAATTAAAAAAAAAAAAACACAAAGAGCTTAGTATGGAGTTCCAGGCACACACCAAGCACTTAGTAAGCGCCAATTACAGCAGAAAAGGTAATGCCATTAGCTGTGTTACTAATCACACAGGTGGGACAGTCTCTTCTGATCTTTCACAACCTTGAACTTCTGAATTTGGAAGCATAACAGTGGGGCCAACAGCTTTGGCTCATCTTGGTTACCTTGGGTCACCTCTAGGAACCTTATTATCTGTAAAATGGGAATGACGTCACATGATTCATAAAATTATGATTCTAGGGTTTTTTAATTTAAATCTAATAAGCTCTCTATAATTTCATTATAATAATTATTGTTGATTCAGGAGGAGGAGCAGGTAAAAATGGTCCCCCTTGTAAGCCATAGACTTCTCCACAGTCCAAAGCTTCAGGACATGAGTCCTTGGGAAAGAAAATCGAAAGTGTTGCATAACTTGCAAAGACGCCCGGCATTTGAGAGGAGCTCTTAGAACGCCTGAATTTGCAGACATTTATAATTGAGATCTTTTCATTCTTCTTTTATCTTCAATAAGGGAAAGGAAGGTTCTGAGCTGAAAACTATTTGGAAGGAAAGATAAAACCTCACAAGCCACCACCACATCCTGACAGGCAGAGTGGTCCTTCGGCTATGCTGCTGCGGATTAACAGACACGCTGTGGTCCTCCAGGGAGCTGGCTGGTGGCACAGCCTTGACGGGAGGTGGCCTGAAGTCATGAGCACCATAGGCTCCCAGCTTCTCTTCCACTGGCCGCCTCCTCCAACATCTTCAAGGCGGATCCCTCCCCACCCACATCCAGCATAGAAGCCCTTCAAACATCTCCTCCAGCTTACGCACAGCGGGTGCTCGTCTGATCACACACAAAAGGAAATGAGTTTCAGGAGGATTAAGTGACATGAGGCAGGGACAGTCATCTCTAACTGTGTGGTCTCTCCTGACCTTCCAACACGAAAGCTCCTTCCTGCAGAGGTAGAGGTGCTTGCATAGAATCGCATAGCCCTCCAAGAAAGATCTGAAACCAGGTCACCTTTTTCCATGACCTTCCCTACTCCACGGCGTCGCACACACTGTTCCCTTTCCTGGGCACCGTTTTGTTGTGGTTTTTTTTTTTTTTTTCTGGCTTTTTTCACATCTGGTTCTGCAGCTTCCTGGTGACCCGTCACCTCCACAGAGAGGCATTCTCCACTGGCCCCACATAGAGAAGCACCTCTCTTCCTAGATGCTTTCCATCTTGGCACCCCCAAGTCCTCCTACCCCTGCAGCCCAGTAAAGGATAATTGTTATTTCATTTTTCATTAGTTTGCTTTGCCTAAATTCTCTGCTCCACTACAGCCCCATGAAAATAGTGGGGGCCGTATTCCTGGAGGTGAACAGTAGGTGCACTCGGTGACTTCAGTCATGACTGCTGTCTGCTAACTGTATCATGTATAAAGGGAGAGTGACATCTTCCCTGAGCCTGCTGGGACATAACATGAGGCTCTATTGAATCAACTCAAAGTTTTCATCAGGACCATATTATAATTGCTGGGGTCTTCAACTAAGTCAAAGGGGCTGACATCTCACTCTTGTACAAGTTCCTCTTACATTAAAAACGTTTTCCTTTGAAAGACATGGCTATGCAGGTCCAGGTGTGGACTTCCTGTTCTAGGAGCAAGTTCACATCATTAATTCTCATCCATTCCACTGGCAATTTCACCCCTTCCTCCTTCCTGGTTGCTGCCTGAAGATTGCCCCTAGTTTCTTAGTTAATGAGACTGTCTTCCTAAATTTTTCCAAAAATCTTTTTCCTTCAAAAGCCCTAAGGACTTAGAATAATGAAATATACTTAATTAAGCCATGCAGAGCGATCCTGCAAGCCAGGTGGCATTTCTGTCCCACTTTCCTGGGTTATTCTGAGGATTATGCTATTACATAAGAACTAACATTCATAGATTGCTTACTATGTACCGGGCGCAGAGATAAATGCTCACATGCGTTATTTAGTTCTCAAACTCCCCCACTATGAGTGGGGACTAGCATTATTTCCATTTTACTGATGACAAAAATAAGGTCTACATATATTTAGTTACTTGCTCAAGGTCCCAAAGTTATAAGTGGCAGAAAAATCTGGAATCTGATTCCAAAGCCTATGAATACATAGGCTTGAATCCACCAAGGACATAAATATATACTGAGCATAAATTATGTCCATCAAGGAGTTTTCTGTCTGTAATTAAAGACCAACAATTCTTGTGTAAAACCACCTTCCTGAAATTCCTAGCTATAATATCCTTTTGTTGGTCTAATTCTACTTCCATGGATGTAGTGATCTAACTTGAGTACAGGGCATCAACTAATTAGCATCAAGCTGCAGATTAGCCACCAGATGTGCATGTGTCACAGTTATTCTGGTTGCAATGAACACAAACAAACTTGAATGGGCATAAACCACTACAGGAGTCTGCAGGTTAACATCTGGAAAGGTCAGCGAAGGGCGGGCTTCCCTTGTGCTTTGATCATGGGTCTGGCTCACGCTCTATATTACGCTTCTCCTAATTCTGCTACATGAATCAGCTCCCCTTATCCTGAACCTGGTAGAAAAACGGCAGCAGAAACTCAAGGTCATTTATTTGCACACAGAGGGCGTGTCCATTCCTGAACCAATCCCTGAAGGGGGACGGATGGGACTGTTTTGATTGGCTGCGGTCAGAGCCCGCCCACTCAGGCCTACAGGATGGAGAAGCGTGGTAAGGAGCCCGGCAAAGCAAGAGCATGCGCTCCGCACTGAGCAAAGTTCATTTCTAGCAGGTGAAGTGGCCTGGAGAAAAAAGCAAGCGAGACTCCAGACACAGGCACGCGGGCCCAGGAGCTACCTTGGCTCTGCACCCTGAACCTGCTCAGGCTCCCCGGGGGCTGCCCTAACGCCTGAAGCAAAACGCGAGCCTCAGCACCAGCTCCAAGGCCGCTCTGGCTCCCACTCCGCTGCTGCCGGCTGACTTTCCAAACCCGGCGAGCCATTTCCCAGTTCCCGGCCTTCGCCGAGTCGCTACCCAGAACCCTCTCCCCGCAGACTGTCACATTCCTTCTCATTCCTCCCCAAGCGTTCCATCTGAACAGCCCCCCTCACCGTCCAGCTCCTTACCCTGCCCCGCTGTTCTCCCCACCCGACAGCAATGCCAACTGGGCACCGTATGCATTTATTTTCAGTCTCCTAGTAGAGCAGGGGCTTCAGGAAGGTACCCTGTGTCGTGCGAGTCCCTGGGTGTCTCGTACCTGCTACATGCCCTTGCCCACACTAAGCGCTCAGTTGCTGGGTTTTGAACACATGAAAGTTGTATTAGTCAGCTTTTTGTTGCTGTGATTAAAAAAAAACAAACAGTAACAACTTAAGGGAAGAAAGAGGTTTGAGTCCATGGTGGGCTACACCATTATTTCTGCCTGTGGTGAGCAAGAACGTCACGTGGAAGGGCATGACAGCAATGGTGCCCCTGGCAGCCAGGAAGCAGGGCAGGGGAAGGGACAGGGACAGGATACAGTCCCACAGGAAACATTCCCAAGGACCTACTCCCTCCAGCTCAGTTCCACCTCTTGAGCAGTTTCTGTCACCTTCCAATGGTCTAATGACTCAGTTGTGAACCCCTTATCGGATTAATCCACTAATGAGGTCAGAACCCACATGAGGCCATCATTTCTGAACAGCACCACCTCTGAATATTGCTACACTGGGGACCAAGCCTTCCACACATGAGCCTTTGAGAGACAATTCATACCCAAAACACAACAGGAGGTAAGTGAACAAAAATACACGAATGCCTGAATAGATGAACGAGTGAATCAACAAGGCCCTCGGCGACAAACGCATCTAACAGATGCCAAGGGACTGTCTTGTTTTTGTCCTTGTTCTGTTTCCACCTTGTTGTTTCTCCCAGCCCTGCATTCAGAGTGCTGACTCTGTTTAAGAAATGCTGTTTTGAAAGCAAAAGATTAAACCCACAATCAAGTTTAAACTCAATTAAGTGGTTCATTATCACGGTGGTACTCCTACCATCCCCTACAAGGAACGGAAGTAGTTTACCAGTCCTTTGCCCTACCTGCAGGTACTGTATGTGAATCGAACACTGCAAGCATCAAGGCAGACAACCCACTAGGAATTGGCTTGTACCCAGGATCAAAATTACATCCTGGCTTTATTTTCTACATTTTCTTTTTACTGAGATTCCTTTGATGTTTTTGCTCTATTCTTGATAGAGTGAAGATTTATTAGCCCTTCTCAGAATTCACAAAGTCTCAAGGGACTTGTTCTAGAATGAATCTAAAAGGAGTTGATCACGTAGCAATTGGGTTTGACTCTTCCCATAAAAATTCTCCCAGGAAGGACCAGCCCCTCCTCTTCATCCATGTGCTTTATTCTTCATAATGCCAAACATAGATCCTTATGATAATGACAATAATTTAAATTGATGGTATGACTATAAACATTTTCAGAAAGGTTGTGTAGTTAATACAACAAATTCCTATCAATCACATTTTGTGATGAATTAAGTCAAGCAAACGACTCCTACTCAGAATGGGAGGATACCTGTACGGGCTTCCCGCACTGGGAGACTCATGAAGATGCACCCAGAGTTCCATCTTTCCCCTGAGAAGCCAGAGAATTAGAGGATCCAGGGCTGGAATGTGACAGTTCATGTTGATTCTGATGCTACCATGACCCTGGGAAAGTTATTTTCTTAGATGTTTTTTCTCACATAAAAATGGTAGTACGTTCAACTTCTTTCAGAGTTTTTAATAAAATATGGTGCCCATAAAATTCTTAGCAGTGCCTGTATCAGAACAAGTGCTGTCACCAGCTATAATCATTCACTCGTCTAGCACGTATGTGTGTCTACACTGTGCTAGGTAGTGCAGAGCAAAGAGAGCATAGGGAAGATCCCTGAAATCCATGATGATCATATCATTATTGCTAAGCAAAAAGAACCAGGAAGGAGAGGGCTGGTGTGGGCAAGGCCACACACTAACCGGAGAAAGGAAAACGTGGTTGTTCTCACGCCTTTGTCATCTATTAGACGTGAAACAATCCCAACTCTGTGAGGCCTCGATTTCCTCAGCCATAGTACTGCACACAAAATTTACACTCGATTTTTTACAAACAGTTGAAAGCAATTTATTGGAATATTTCATGAATTTAAGCAAAATATTAATATTTAATATAAATCATAGCTTAGTCCCCGTCATCGTTCATTTGGTTTCTGACGTTTTCTTGAAGGGAAATGAAGGGCTGTTACAACTTACACCCTAGAGCTGTGACAATATCACATGAGCATCCAGAAGCTTCCTTAGGCCCAAGGATGGAAAATAACCAGAAAGTATAGGCCTTGGTGATCTCCAGCATCCCTTCTTGCAGTAATATGGTGCGATTTAATTACAGATTCTTGTGTCCAGTACCATCGATGTACAGATGAGAAACCAGAGTCCCAGGAAAGTTAGGAAACCTAACAGATTTCAGCCAGATACAAGAACAAATTTGGACTAAAACTCAAAGTCCTAAATCTTAGTTTGAGTACTATTTCCAACATCACATAACAACTCTGAGGAGGGCAAGAAATGTGGCTGGGCTGAGAATAACACCCACACCCATATGGAACCAATTTTCCATTATTATTATTTATTCTTACCAGGAAGAACATTTTTCATGCCCTCACACCCACAGACCTGTGTGGACAGCAAGTCGTGACTTTCCTGAACAATGACAAAACCAGCAAAGAGTCAGTTGTCACCATGACTTGGAGAATCAAGGTTGTACCCCGCACAACCTTGAGTGTGGATTAGTTTCTCCAAAAGGCTTGCATTTCTGCCAAAGGCTAATTTGAGTTTTTATTTCTTCTTTAATCCCATAAGTTATTTTAAAATGTGTTAGGTATTTGGAACCTGTCCAGAGATGTTATTGAGTTCTAATTCCAACATGGTCAGAATTACTTCGTGAGAGTGAATCCTTTTCAATGTATTCAGACTCATTTTACAGTCTAGAATGTGGCATATCCCTTCAACGGTCCGTGTGCATTTGAAGAAAATGTGTACTTTGCTGCTTAATCAAGTGTTCTTATAGGTCAAGTATATATTAGGTCAACCTGGTTGTGGTGTTAAGATCATCTGTATCCTTGCTAATTCTCTGCCTGTTCCATCAAAATCACTAAAATAAAAGTATTGAAATCTGCAACTACAACTTTCTGTATTCCTCCTTGCAATTCTATCAGTTTTTTGCTCCATTATTTTCAAACTCTATTAGATGCAGATATTCATGCTCATGTGTCTTGATATATATTGATTAATTTATCTTTATGAAATGCCTATCACTGAACAAATTTCATGTTCTGAAATTTAGTTATTAATATAGCCAGTCCACTTTTTTTTATTAGTGCTACTGTGTTTCCATATTTCAACTTTGAATACATTCCTTTATATTTAAATGTTATACAGCCTAAGACATTTATAGAGATGTAGAGATGTATTGGGAAGGGGGGAGGGATAAGTGTGGGTAATTTGAGTGGGGTTCCTGGGTGTAAATCTAATTTTCAGAATTATATATATAATTTCATTAGAAGTGTGTTTGATTGTTCAACAAATTTCTGAATAAAAAAACATTTAAGATGATAATTTTTATGGCATGTGTTCTACCCACAATAAAATTTTGGAAAAAAAGAACGTTTCTTGGGGAAGCTTATACTTGGCTGCTTTATGCTTCAATTCGATCATCTCTGCTATTAGTTGAAGGTTTATGCCAGTTACATTTAATGTGATTAATGGTGGGGTAGGGTTTAAACATACTCCACTTTTATCTGTATTTTTTTTTTAATCTACAGGTTCCATTTTTCATCTTTCTCTTGAATAAGTTAAATACTTTGTTTCCTTTTATTTCCTTTTTGGCATACTAGCACTTAATTTTAATGGTTTAAGGTTTATTATTTTAAGTCAGCTATTTGCAAGTCGTGTTATGCCACTTTCATGTATAGTATAAAAAACTTCAAGTGGTATATTTCCATTTCTCTGCTCCCAACTTCTGTGCTCTCATTGCCACATATTTTACTTTTGCTAAATTTTAAACCCCTTACAGCATTGTTAGTGTTTTTCTTTTAAAAGTCGTTTATCTTTTAAGGAGATTTAACTATCAATTCTTACCTATTTACCAAATAATTTTTCATTTCAGGTGCTTTTCATTCTGCTGCACTGATCCTCATTCCCATCTAAAATTCCCAAAAGGCTTTATTTAATGTTCCTTTTAGTGTGGGTCTGATGGTGATGAATTCTTTCACTTATTTAACGTATAAAAAGACTCCCTTTTACTTTGGAAAGTTAATTTCACGGTGTAAAGAATTGGCTTGGTTTTTTCTTTCATTACTTCAGTTTCTACTTTCTACTGTTTCTGATGAGAAATCTGCTGTCATCCCTTGCTCTGGGTTTCTGGACACACCATGTCTTTTCCTCAGCTTTTAACTCAGATACGTCTTAACTGGTGTGCATTTCACTGATAATGGTGTACCTTCATATTTCACATTAAGGTTCACTGAGGGTTCTTGAATCATAGGATTCTTGGAGTTTTCAACAAATTTGGAATATTTTCTGTTCATTATTTTTTCAAATATTCTTCCTGCCCTCCTCCACTTTAGGGACATCACATTACACTATTAAGACCCTCAGGCATTTTCCTTTCTTAAATTGTTTTTTTTCTGTGAGTTTCATCGAGTAGTTTCAATTGCTTTGTCTTCAAGTTCACCAAACTTTTCTTCTTTGATATCAAACCTGCCATCAGCCCCATCCAGCGTAGTTTTCATCTCACACATTATGGTTTTCATACGTAGAATTTTGATATGAGTCTTTTAAATTTTTTCTCTCTCAAATTTTGAAACAACGAAATTGAGTGTTACGGTTTTGCTTTGCGGAAATCCTCAGTTGCTAATTCTAACATTATTTCATTTCGGATGAGTTTTGATAAGTTATTCTTTTCAACATGAGTTGTATTTCCCTCCTGCTTTGCCTGACTGATGAACTCTGCTTGGATGGAAGAAGTCACAAATAATTTGTTGGGTGACATTTTTCTGTCTCTACAGATATGACTGATCTCGGTTCTGGAATGGTTAAGTCACTTGAAAACAACTTGATATATTTGCTCTTGGAACTTGTAAGGGTAGATCAGAGCAGCGTGTAGGCTAGAGCTAATCATACTCTACTCTGGAGACAACCTCCTGTACATTCAAGCCAATGCCCATGAATCTTGAGGTTTTCCGGTCTGGCTGGTGGGAGCCGACTCAATTCCTGGCTCCAGGCGAGTACTGGGTCTGTTACTTCTGGACTTTAGAGTTTCCCGTTAACCACTAGCAACTTCCTCACCCTCAGGTACCACTGTACTCAACTCCAATACACAAGGGGATCTTCCGGAGACCTGCAAGGCTCTTTCTGCAGACCATTTTCCCCAGGCCCTCCATCCTGTTAACACCAGCTGTATTTGTATTCGTCTTTCCTCTCCAGCTCAGAGAGTCTCAGGCATTCCCCACCCTTAAGTTGTAGCCTGGAATCTCTTGCAGGGCAGTGAGCTGGATGAAAAACGAACTCACTAGCTTATCTCCTAAGTCCTTTACCAATATCCACTGTCCAGGGAGCAGTCATTTCATGTGTTTGACCCTTTTTGTGTTCTGCAGTTAGTAGGGTCCATACAGCTCATGTTACTTCCTCTACCTCGGGCAGAAGTGCGAATCAATATGAAGAAATGTTATCAAAGCAAGCGAGACCATTAACGTTCCAACACACCCCCTCAGCAGTTACAATTTACAAACAATCTATTTTTTGCAAATATTGAGAATATCAGCATCAGGAAGAATCAAAAGCAGACTGGGACTATGTACTTTGATAGGTTAACCGATTCACCGGACACTTAGCCATCACTCTTAAGCACCACGGGTTCCATCAGGCTCCATCCTTTGCCATCCATTTCACAAACTTACAATACCACAGCAAAGTCAGACCCATTGCCTCCACTTCCCACTGGAACAAATATTTTCTGCCACCTTTAAAAGAATATCTACCAATTAAGTGAAGATAATGAGCAGCACTTCCCTTGGACCATTAAGTTCTGGCCTTTGGGTATGCTGCACTCAGCACAGAAAGTACCAACTCTCACCTGTCACGAAAGTTTCTAACCTAGAGCTATGCAAAATTACCAGTCAGTCCCCCAGTGACTATGTCCTAAAAATACCCAGCTGGAACTTCAAACACCTGTTTTGTTTGGATTTTGTTTTGAGAAAATGTGGGTATAAGGTTGGAGGTATTGCTCCAATGTTGGGGAGAGTCTGAGCATAGAATCTCCATTTCTTCATGTTTTCTGGCAACTGTAAGTGGAAATGTTTGCCAGCTATGCTACAGGATAAGAGGTGGCCACGCTGTCCATGGCTGTGCTTGGACTAATCCAAGCACCAAGAATCCTGCAGGTCAGATATCAGAACTTCCTATCCAGCCTAGAGCGGTGGCACACACCTGTAAATCCCAGCAGCTTGGGAGGCTGAGGCAGGAGAATTGCAAATTCAAAGCCAGGCCTAAGCAACTTTGCAAAACCCTGTCTCAAAGTAAAAAATGAAATGGACTGGGGATGTGGCTCAGTGGTTAAGCACTCCTGGGTTCAATCCCCGATACCAACAACTGCAAAACTAAAGCAAGCAAGCAAAAAATTCCTGTCAACCACAATTACTGTTGACAGTAATAAAGTAATCTGTGATAAAATAAAATGCTTAAAGAAGCCGTGGAGGTAATGAGGATGAGTTAAGCAGCCCCGTGGGCACCAAGTTCACTGGGCGGGCAGCCACTTCCAGGTGACCATCACTAGCAGGGATGCAGCATGACTATCACCCCATGTGCTTTCAAAATAAGCTAAAGCATAAGTTTTGTGAAATCTTTCATTTTTTTAAACGTATTTTTCATTGGGGCATTGGAGTTGTCCATAATGATGGAATCTGTTGCCACACAGTCAGGTTAATGTGTGACCTTTGATGGTATGGAGTGGGGTTTAGAACCAACTTAGATTTGAATGCTGGCTGCATTTTAGATCAGCTATGTGGCTTTTGTCAAACCGCTTAACTTCCCTGGTCCTCAGTTCACTCATGTCTAGTGTGAGTGGTTCTGATTGGCCTCCTGTTCATCTATCTGGCATTCATCTGGCTGCTCCTCGTTTTTAACGGAGCTTGTACTTTGAGACCCTCTGACCCATAACAATCAATAGGCCTTAGGGGACTGTTCCCACCTCTAGGACTAGCTCTGGTGGTTTTCCCTTCTCGGTGGTTGGATCAAGCCCAGAAATAAGCCAGTCAGTAATGGCACTTCCTTATTATTTTACTTGGTACTGGAGATTGAACCCAGGGATGCTTTAACACTGATTTGCATCCCCAGTCCTGTGTTTTTTTTTTATTTAAAGACTGAATCTCACTAAGATGCTAAGGCTGGCCTTGAACTTGAGATCCTCCTAAGTCACAGGAATTGCAGACATGTGCCACCATGCCCACAAGTACATGGCACTTTCAAAATTATTATTGGTCCCAAAAAAGACATCATCTAATCTGGCCATGAACATAGAAGTCATCCACGATATTGCTGATGGAAAATTTGAGAGAATGAGCAAGACGGAGAACAAATATCATACTCCCCAAAGAGCAGAATCAGATCCAGAAACAATCAGAAACTTGATCAAACTATACCTGAAGTCATACCAACCTTGGATTTTCTGTCATGAAATAATTCAATCACATACCTGGATTAGGTGTTTGCCACCTGAAGGAAAAACAGCCTAACTCTCCCCTTGACAACGCATTCAAACTCCCTGGCACATGGAGACAGTCAATACCACACGGTACGTCTTATCATCAGAGCACATTCACATTTCATCGTATTTTAAACGAATGTGGTTTCACAGCGTAACTTGTGAAATGAGGTTTCCCCATCTCCCCACATACAATGGTACACTAATTACATTAACATTTTAAAAACACCTTTTCACTAGTAGTGAGGGGAGTGAAAGGATGCGAGTCTGGGGAACCGTACCCTGCATCCTGCAGGAAACTGTCATATGTGCCATTTCTCCTGTGGGACCAGGACTTCCGAGATGAAGTGAATCCTCAGGAGCTGGCTGTGGTGATTTTTGGCAGATCTGCCAATTCATTCAACAAACTCTGGGGCCCGCATACTAATGTGGCTGTGCTCCCGGCCCACGCAGGAAGCAGCTAGCACCACCAGGCTGGAGAGCCACCCCTCCATCCCCAGGAAGCAGGCCAGGCGCAAGTCACCGGGAACCTGGACCGGGGCTCAGCCCCTGAACGCAGGCAGCATGTGCAGAGAAGGGGATGAGAGAATGGCGAAGAGGCCCGTCAGGGCTCCTGCCTGGAAGGGAAGCCCGGGAGGCCTGTGTCCTTCGCGCCAGGAGGGACACACAGACCCTGTCACAGGAAAGCCATCCAAGGCAGCGTGCAGACCAGCCTGCGTGGAGCACCCGCTCTGCACGCTCCACATAGGCACCCCTCCCTGTCCTTGCTGGAAAGGATTCTTAATTTTATCATTTTGTTGGACAATGTTTCCCAGCTTCTGAGTGAAATGAAGGCAGAGGCTCTTCCCCTGCGTGAACCATCATCACACTCGTCTCTCCAGATCCAAAGCCCCATTACTTCCCCATCCAAAGCATGGCTTGCCGGCTGTGTCACCGCTGAGTGTGCCACTGAACTCCTATGACTCATAACATGCACTGCCGGGGTCATCTGCCTGGCAGTTATCACATGTAAAGTCCTGCTTTGACCATGTACCGATCAGAACTGCTGTGTGGATATTAAGCTCTGCTAGGCTGCAGCAGACCCAGGTACATTAGCAATGGCTGTGGATTCTGCTTGTTTGATGGACTCGTACTACCTACCATGAGATCTAGCATATAACAGACACCCATCAGGCTCCAAAGAAACACCAAAACTGAGGCCAGACTGTGTCCCTGTGGAGGATGACAGCCAGAGTCCACAGCCAGCTCTTCCCAACATTCTGCCCCCGAGGGGATCCCAGTTCAGGAAGACGGTCCTCGGTGTGAAGCCAGGTCCTCCTGAGCCTCCCCCAAGACTTCTCAGCAGCTCTTGGGGCCTTATCTGCCACCCATAACCTCAAACCCTCCAAACTCATTTCTCAGTCCAAGTTCAGATGCCTCTCTCCTCAATCACTTCTACCTGGCGCTCTCAGAAGTGCATCCGGGGGCAGGAGCAGTGGCTCAGTGGTTATGGTGCTTGCCCAGCATGCACGAGTACATGGGTTCAAACTCCAGCACCCATGTACACAGCCAACTCTGAGACCAATGAAAGCCATGTGAAAAAGTCAGTAACAATTGATTCTCTGTCCTTTAAAAAAAAAAACAAAAAAAAAAGTTCATCCAATTTCAGACATCAGAAATTAGGTATGGTCTTTCACTCTCCACCCCACAATGTTTCTTCCCCGATTTCTTCTGGTTAGTAAGAGGCACCACCACTGTTTGGATATACAAATATAAACCATTAATTATCATGTCTTTGTATCATCTCGTATTCATCCATTGAGTCTTGCTAATCTGACACCAAAACCATCACATTTTATGGAATCCATGGCATTCCTCTGATCCGAGTCACATCTTGACTCTCTTGGACCTAGAGTGTGGTCTCTGTCTACACAGCAAGACCTCGACCCCCACGCTGTGCCCTGTCTGCATCGCCGCAGTATAGATGGTGCTTTCTGCTGTATCGCTTCACGGACGCGAGGTACAGCCAGTAATTCACGTGGACTGTCATTTCCAACTTTCCCAAGGAGAGCTTCTCTAGCGTCCAGCCCTGGAGGAAGCAGAGCCACACAGCTGATGACTAACCACCCTGGTTCTCAGAGGCAAACCTCTGTACGTGACCTGATGTGAACTTGAACAGTATTTGTGCTTTCTGTGTGACCCCAAAACAACCTAAACCACCCTTCTCTCAAGGTAACATCAAGGCCAACTCTGGTCCTTTCAAGCTGCCAGCCTCAAGTTGCCACCATTTGTCGAGCTGTTCACTGATGCCAATTGGCAATGATTGACATGCACTGCAGGGTTGGCATGTGGTGCTTTTGACTTCCAGCCAGAGAAAGGGAGGCTGTGTTCCAGGAACGACGGTACAGACAGAGATGGTGGAGGAGGCTGGGGACTCGGGGTGCAGCCCACCTTCCCTGGGCCCATCAGGACACCCAGCAGGCCAGGTTAAGCTGTGTGCTTGACCCGGGGGAGGAGAACCACCACTTTCAGAGTGCCAGGTATACCCTGGGTGCTGTGCTGTGTTGCCTATGCATTTAATTATCAAGCATAATCCTCCGCAGTTGGAGAGGATCATTAGTTCTGCCTACAGTCAAGGAAATGGAGGCTTGAAGTTCAGCCACTTCCCAGGATGAAGGTAAGAGGGTCTGAGCCCCGCACTGGTTAAGTCCACATTCTGCCATCAGAGTCTCCTGGAACACGCTTTGTTCTCAAGCTGGCACATGCCCCTGCATGCTCTCCTTGCAAATCTCTTGCGGATTTACTTGGAGGCTCAACTTTTTCCCCTGTTCCCGAGTTCAGGGTCCCAATCAGATTTGCAGCAGAGGCGAGCAGATGCCGCCGCCTCTGGAGGGCCTGATACCGTTGACAGAGTGTTTGTGGAGCGTGTGGGGATCCCACAGATAAATATGTGCACAGAGTTATCACATTCACCCAGGGAAGCTTAACTGTGGTCAAGCTCAGAGAATTAACCGAGCAGGCTCTTTTATGGGCATTAAAAAAAGAAGCCAACGGTGATAACTCTGATTAGCAAGTAAAAGTATCCCAACCAGGTCTAGTACAGTCTATTTGTGGGTCATTAAGCCAGAAACTTTCCCTGTAGTTATTTCAGAAATAAAGATTGCGGGGAAAGTCTCAACGTAAGTTGGACAGGAATTAAGCTCTGTCTCATACCTTCCTCCCATTTCTCTTCCTGTCAGGATCATTTACAATGCCATTGCTTCTTCAAGCAGAACCCTGACTTCATAAATCAAGAAGTTAATGTAAAGCACATAAGTGAAAGCTAGGATGATCAACCATGCCTAATAACCTCCCCCCGATACCAATTCATAACTCCACTCAAAGAATTTTCCCCACTTGTTCACGATGTGGATCTACTGAATCGCTTCTATCTGGCTTCCAGTGAAGCCGCTTCTCCTTGTCCAACTCCGTGATCAAATAGCTGTCACAGGACATGGGTCATAATTCAATTACAATATGAAAGTGTATCACTTCCGTTTCTGTCTTGTCTGTGTGCAGTTAGCAGTTGCGGGCGTGCATTATTGTGACGGCGATGGCAATGAGGTAAAATGATCACATGAAATGCTTCATTTAATTCTGCCACGGTAAGAAGAGATGGCCTCTCACCAGCGCACACACCCCCAGGGCTCAGTGGCCAGCAGCTTACACTGGTGGTATGTGGTGGATCATGGGCTAGCCTGTCACACTGAGGACTTTCCCCCACACCACACTGCCCCTCATCCCCCAACCACATTCCTCCCAATCCTTTGGGATCATGAGAAACATCAACTTTCTACCTTCTCCACTCCTTGATAAGTGTGTCACCTGCGCTGTGGAAGAGACATGCACACAACATGCAGGCATGTGCATGCACACACATATGTGCAAGCACCATTCACAGCTCAGATCCAAGGCTCTGCATCCCATAAAACGACGGCCTGGAAACATGGGCTGAAGTTCACCCAGGTCTACACGTAAGGACCCACAGACAACACAGGTGTTAATAGCTAGAGATTTAAGCACATGTGGAAAGAATAAAAAAACTACAGCCAAGAGCCCTGGGAAACATCCGTAGAACGTTAGTCCTCTGGATCCTGCTCCTCCTCTTGGGGTTCTCTGCCTATCACAGACATGTCCCTTCCCCCTACAGCTCTCTCAGTGGGTATCCTGCCATCCCTGAACCTCAGAGAAGAGGCAAATGCCAACCCTGCCTGACCCAGCATTCACGTGGCCTTTGGGTGTCACCCGGTGCCAGTGTACTGAAAGCCCTAAATATTTTTGTAGCATGAACAACTACTGTGCGCTATGATGCACAGATAAGCTTGTTCCACTGGAATTTTATCCACCTGCTGCCCACATGCAGGCTGAGGGTCTCTTGTCGGAAACGCTTGGGGCCAGACGTGGGTGTTCCACGTTGCTGGCTATCTGCACAGACACAGCGAGACGTTTCAGGAATGGGACCCAGGTCTAAAGGCAGAATTCATTTAGGTTTCATATATAACCTTAAACGTGTGGTCTGAGGGTCATTTTACACGATATGTTTAATGCACCCGTGCTTTCACTGTGACCCGTCCCACAAGGTCAGGGGTAGAATTTTCCACTTGTGGCTTTGTGTCAGCACTCAAAGCTCTGGATCTTGGAGCATTTGGATTTTGTGTTTTCAGAGTATTGGTGACCATTTACGGAGCACAGTTCCGTATGCCAGGCACTGGTCTGAGAGGCACGTGCTTCTCATCCCCATACTACACCCGAGGGAACAGATGTGGAGGAGCTGGCAGGCTCAAAGTCTTAGACCTGAGAGAGCAGATTGGAGACTGCAACCCAGGCAACCTGGGGCTGGAGCCCACGCTCAACCACAACTCCATGCTACTGCCCAGTGGGCCCGGCCCACCAGCCAATGGGACAGAATGGTTCCCACCAGCGAACAGACCACAGTTCACCTCCAGTTCTGGATACGCTCTGTGCACGAAGAGACAGATGTTTAATAGCTGCACAGTTGCAAGGAGGAGGTTACATAACTCGGCTGAGCTATTTTTGAACTTTAGAAAATGCTGACTCTTTTCAAAGTGTCCTCTGCAAAACTAGGAACATTAAACATAAGGAAATTTCCCCCTCTCCCCTACTTTGTTTTTCCCAAACCATGGGGACAGAAACAGATCCGTGGTAAAATTATAAACACACCATCCCTGGCAAGAAGTCCCCTTGCACCTTGTGCAACCTGTACTGATTGCTGTAATAGCCTAAGTGCAACAGCACCAGGCATAATATAAAGCCATTTGCATCCTCCCTGCCACACAGGAGAGGTAGAGAGAGCTGTTTGTTGGTCCGGTGCTTTCAAAGTGAGACTTCTCTATCCTGCTTTTAAAGCTTCAAGGGACAAAACCCTAACTCCCAGATCCTGTTCAACAAGCTAATGGACCCAACTCAGGATGCAGATGTCTGACCTCTTCCTTCAGCTACCCAGACAGAAGGCCCCTTCCTATCGCAACCTAACCATCCCTCACAGGGGCACAATCAGATGCCAGATGGATGCTCGCCCAGCAGAGCAGAGCAACTGAGAAGAACGCACGGCGATTCTGTTATCTTCATAGAGTGATCTTCCACACGCAAGGTGTGGGCACAGCAAGCGATGCCGCACATCCAGAGCAGCCGTGGGCTGGGATACGGTTGCACGGGCATCTTTACCTGACGTACAAAAACATGCATTTGAACAAGTGTCAAAATCTTGGTAGTATGTTTCCCTGCCACGGAGAGCAGGAGAGAAAAGTGGAACCAGGAAGAGCTGTGATCAGGACCTTACATTACCACTAGTGTTTTCTCAAGATGTCTGGGGGCAGTGACGTGTCAACCTCTATTCTGTGATGAGTACTGGGTGGGTATTTTATCAGCTCCTCTATTATTGTTTTTCAATTAAAAAACATTGGTGTTACCTGAGTTCATCTTAGTCAGATTTCTCCCATCTTTATTAGACAGCATGATTTTTGAGGACAGAAGTAATATCTTAATTCATCTGTGCATGCCGAGCTCCAACACAGGGCCCACTGGATGGAAGGAATGATGGATAGAAGATAATACGCTGCGCTTGAGTTTTAATGTCCCATGCGGCTTTCTCCAGGTGCCAGCCAAGGGCAGCCTGGCAGGTTCCCGCTTCCTGAGCATGAACACCACCATGGCGGGTGAGCAAGGAGGTATTGTTGGTGCCGTTGTCAGGCTGGTAGCATAGCAGCCCTCCGAGGGTGGACAGATGCCTCGCTCCACTAGCAGCAGAGGATGGCTTAGAACACCGGACGCATCGCTATTCTGCGGCTGCAACAGCATTTACACAACTGCTTCCTTCCAGGTGCACCTCCTGGAAGGAGCACAACAGCCGCAGAATCTCTCTCCTTAAAGAATGGGATCCAGAGTGATCCCGAGAAGAGACCTGAATGTCTTGCCAATCATACTTTCCGAGTGTCTTTTCCTATATGGATTACATTTCAATTGCCCTACAATTGAGTTATGTTTCCATCAGAATTATACAAGCTGGAATGGCCCAGCTGTGAGGCACATCTTACTAAGGACAGCATGGATTCACTAGCCAGGCCCTAGTCTGGCTGGCAGCAGCCCTGCCTCCGTAACCAGCACCCGTGCCTCATCCGAATTGTATTTGGACAAGTACTTAGAATGCTGAAAGTAGCAACGCAGAAACAGGATTGTTAAAGAGGAGGGAAGAGGGGAAGGGAAAATGTCAAAAGAACATGGTTCCTTACTCTATTTTTCAGGCATGTGTTAATTGTAAAGGATACTCTGCTCCACCACACACTAAGCCCCAGTCCACAGGTAACCTCTGAAATGTAGCAGATTCAAGGTCCTAGAATCTTCCTGAGATAGGTCTGAATGACAGTACTCTGCTGGCAATCAACCAACATGCTCGGCTGATTGTGACTTCTGATGGCCCAAAACCTTATCACTCTCCAAGTTTTAAAGTAATTACCCTCCCAGGCACCACGCCAAGCAGCACTTCTCAGACATCTGTGCCTTGAATGCTCATGACAACCCCTAGAACGCTGGTTCTCAAAGCCTGGTCCTCGGGCCAGCAAGGTCAACGTCACCTAGGAACTTGCTGGAACTGGAAATCCTTGGGGCACAACCGAGACGTACTACAGTATTTGAAGCTCCAAGTGTAGGGCCCAGCAACTGGAGTTTAAACAAATCCTCCCTGAGAATCTGAAGCATGCTAAAGTTTGAGAATGGCCACCTATCTCTATCTCTTTGCAACAAACATCTGAGGCCCAGAAAGATAAAGTGCTGGTCTAGGTTCTCCAGAAAGTGCATGACAGGATCAAGTGTGGACAAGTCTCCAGGGCCGGATCCTCAATCACAGTACCACACTGCTCATTATCTGAGAAACGGAGCTCAGCTGAAATCAAGGGACACTGGGCAAAAACATGTAAATGGGTGTCTGATAATTCCACCTCTCAATGACTGAGCCATGACAGGCCACCAGGTACAGTGACACGTCCCAGAAACAAAGCTGAAACTTCCACCATATGGAGTCGTTAAACAAACCGTGATACACCCAGACATTGGCGTATAAAGCAGCTTTACGAACGACGTTTGCCCAGGTTACCAGTGACCTAGAAAACTGCGTAGAATGTAAGAGAAGCAATTCAGACACAAAGTAAGATACCAGGAGCAGCAGCGGGGCAGTTTCCCCAAAGCATACCAGATTGCTGGGGGTGGGGGAGTCAGGGGATTTCACAAATGGTTGGTGTGAGCGTAAATCGGTAGTTACTTTGAGCACAATTTTGCAATAGATGCTTAGATTTAAGAATGCACATGCCTTATGCACAAGGACCCTGGTTCAAACCCCAACACCACATATACCATGAAGTGGCTGAGCAATGAAGGTCATATGAAAAACAAGATTCTCTTTAAAAAATGCACGTGCCTTATGACATCAAAATCCTACTTCTTAGAACAACCCTCGAAAAACAATTGTACATGTGCCTCAAGAGACAAGCTTCATGATTACTGTTGAAGCTTTATTTCTAATGGGGGAAAAACCGGAAAAAAAAACTAGACTCCTATCATTCTGCAACTTGGAAAAATAAA